>JAWZTI010001833.1:0-11112 GCA_039880955.1 Chlamydomonas urium | reverse complement strand
CAGCCAAGCTGGATGCCTGGGACTGAGAGCCAAGCTGTGTGCCTGGGACTGAAAGCCAAGCTGTGTGCCTGGGACTTAAAGCTGTGCTGGGTGCCTGGGACTGACAGCCAAGCTGTGCTGGGGTAATGTGTGAATTACATGATCCCATGCTTTTGTCCGCACGTTGCTCCACATTCCAGGAGGAGCTGGCGGAGGCGCGTGCCGCACAGGCCAGGGCCGCAGAACAGCAGCAGCAAGCGGCGGCGGCGGCAGAGGCGGCGAAGGAGGAGGCCGCTGCACGACAGGCCACCGAGAGACGTACTGCTGAGGAGTGTGGGATGCTGAGGCGGGCGCTGGATCAGGTACGGCTTCGGGGTCTGGGCAGGACAGTAGGGCGGTAAGGGCAGTTGTTGCGTGTCCTTTGGACCACTTCATGGTTGATGCCATGCTGAGCTCAAGGCCCTGGGCAGCGACACTGGCAGCAGCATCAGCCATGACTTGTTCCCTGAACATGCTGCACCTGAGCCTTTCCCCACCTTCTTGACCCTGTTGGCTCAATTCAAGGCCTTGAGCAGCGACCCTGGAGGCAACACCAGCCACGAGCCGCTTCTCTGGACTTGCTGCATTTGACCCTTCACCCACCTTGTTGCACCCTGTTGCAGGCCATGGCTCAACTCAAGGCCCTCAGCAGCGACACAGGAAGCAATGTTGATCGCCGTGTTGTGGCGAAGCTTCTCGTCACCTACTTTGAGAGGGGTCACAACAAGGAGGTGCTGAACCTCATGGCCAGCATGCTGGTGCGTGGCGAGGGGGGGACAGGAGGGGCAGGTGGGCAGGAGAGCAGGAAGGGGAGCATCAGAGAAGAGCAGGAGGGCAGGTGGGAAGGGGGCTTTGAGAGTGGACACAATACGGAGGTGCTGAGCCTCATGGCCAGCATGCCGGTGGGTGGTGGGAGGAGAGGGCAGGAGGGCAGTTGGAGGGGGGGTGTAAGAGGAGAGGAGGGCATGTGGGCAGGGAGAGGTGGGGTTCATACCATGGCTACACAAGGTGGCCTGTTTATAAGAGTGACTTATTCATCACACTGTTCAAACTCCCATCAGCACGCGGGGTGGGTTGGCTGGGTCATACTGCAGGAATAGCACTTCACGTAACGCTGCTTCCTGCACGGCCCCTTGCTGCATGTCAGGGCTTTTCCGAGGAAGACAAGAAGAAGGTGGGACTCATTGGCGGTCGCCGCGGCTTCCTGCGGTCGGTCGCCGGGATGCCCCTCAACCTGCTGCAAGGGGCGGGACGTGTCCTGGTTGGGCCTGCCCCCGGCGCCGGTACTGCAGGCAACGGCAGTACGCTGGGCAGGGGCGGGTCGGACAGCCTTGCGGACCAGTGGGTGCAGTTCCTGCTGAGTCAGACCGAGCTGGAGCAACAGCAGCAGCAACAGATGCAACAGATGCAACAGCTGCGACAGCCCAGCAGCGGGGGCGCTGCCCCCGGCCTGCCCGCCTCCTCCATGCCAGCATCAGCAGGCACGACAGGGCTAGGGGCTGCAGGGCTTGGTGCTGCAGGGCTTGGAAATGCAGGGCTGGGCGCATCAGGGTTTGGGGCAGCAGGTTTCGGGGCAGCAGGACAAGAGGCGGCGGGGGCCCGCTTTGGCTCATGGACGACAGCGGCAGGTACAAGCCACTCCACACACACTCAACAGCCCGCCTTTGGACATGAGGGTAGCGATGCGCAGGCCAGTCATGCTGCTCCTTACTGCTTCCCCTCTGTGACTGAGGGTTCAAGCATGGGGGTTTCAGGGCACGGGGCAGGGACGTTTGGGCGTTCCAGTCTGGGGGCTGGGGCAGAATTCAGTGGCGTCACTGGCGGCAACAACATCAGCACAGGCGGCGGCATTGGCACCAGTGGGGGTGCATTCTCAGGCGGCGGGGGTGTGTACTTGGATGGCGGTGCACACCTGCCCGGTGACAGCCTTGGTGGCCAAGCCCTAAGTGCGGGATCGCATGCAGCGAGCAGCGCATGGAGCCAAGGCGCAGCAGCTGCATCAGCAGCCGTCACTAGCAATGAGGCCAGTGGAGGTGGATTCGGCGCAGGGGCAGGGTTTGGGGCTGGGCCTGCCGCCTCTCAGCTCTGGGGCGCATCGTCAGCCTTGGGTGGTTCCCACGCAACCCCAGCTTCTGTACCCTATGACCTGAAGCCTAGCAGCGGGCTGAGCGCTGCCTTCAGTGCCCAGCCGAATGCTGGACCAGGCGGCTGGCAGGAGCCAGGGCAAGGTTCAGGTGCCAGGCCAGGCCTGGGGCCCTCTTTTGCTGCTGGCTTTGAGGGGTCCTCAGGGCTGGGGTTAGGAAGGGGTGGAGACCTGTTGGCTGGGCGTGAGGCCGGGGTGGCTGGAGAGGGGCAGAGCCGAGGGGGTGGCATGGCACCTGTGCCAGATTGGCGGGCGGCACCTTATGAGAATGGGGCGCATGGGCAGGTGCAGCGTCCTCCCATGTTTAGCGCTCCCAACACGCCCTGGATGAAGTAGTATGGGGTGGCAGCATGTGCTGTTTGGGGTGTGTGTTGATCAGCCTGTAGCTATCGAAAGAAAATTTAGCACAGTTTAGGTAGAGGAGAGCACAGTTGAATAGCGACATGCGGCAAGAACGAGACGCAGCTGTTGCACCGCGTTGCCTGTCGCTTCGCGTAGTGTCATATTTTGGGGTGCGGCGCACCATGTCAACCAGTACGACCTGTTACCCACTCATGTCGTGCGCCCGCTTTCAGAGCTGTTCAGGCTGTTTTTGCTGTGCGACCTCTCCCTACCCGGCGCCTGCTGCGGGCTCGCTAAGACATCGAGCCGTCCCGCGAGCAGGTGTTGCGCACAAAATCGCGTGCCACAAGCAAGCGGCAGCCATCAGCGCGCACAGACGCTGCAGAGTGATATGCTAAAATGTCTGGACTTGGGCTGAACATGCCTCACTCGGGCCGCGCCATGCAACACCCTGTGCGCTCACAGTTGTGCGCGCAGCATGGGCTGCAGCGACAGCAAGGCCGCGGCGGGAGGCGGGCAGCCGGTGCTCGGCGGGAATCCCAAGAAGGCAGCGGCCTCCGCGCAGGTTAGAGATGCCGTGCATGCATGATAAGCATGCAGTACCAGCGTGCAGCATGCTGAGGTTCCTCATTGAAGGCACCAGCACCACAGCACTAAAATGACCAATGCGTGTGCTGCTGCAGGTCACAAAGGGCCCTTCAGGCCTTAAGCTACACTGTATCTTGGAGCAGGCTGGTAATGTGCATGAGCTCTACACCTTTGACAAGGTGAGTCCCCTCACGCCCTTACAAATGATCATGGCTTCAGGCAAGCTTCTTCCCAACAAGTTGACAGCTGCCTGCAGGCTGCCGCCCAGCCTGATGTGGCCATGGTACAGTTCCAGTCTTTGCGTGTACCACACCTGTCATGACGCAACCTCCTCTGCGTAACTTGCGTTTTCATCAGGTACTGGGCAAAGGCAATTTCGGCATCGTGCACTTGGTGTACGACAAGGCCAACAAGCAGCCTTTTGCGTGCAAGTCCATCTCAAAGCGCAAGCTGCTGAATGCGGATGACGTAGAGGACGTGCGGCGGGAGGTGCAGATTCTGCTGCACCTGGCAGGGCACAAGCATGTGGTGCAGCTGTATGGGGCGTATGAGGACAAGAGCTACATCTGTGAGTCAACACCTGGCTGACCAGGGATGGGGGTAGATGGCGACTTGGACAGGTGTCAGCGAGGGGGGTGGCTTTCGACTGTCAATGACAAATTTGCTGGGTAAAGCAGCTGAAGGACACAAATGGGCATAATGGGAGGAGAGTCAGAACAGGCTGAGGGGCAGGGATGGCAAAGAAGCCAGTTATCAGGCACGTATACGTAGCCTGTTGGTGGGCACCAACAGCGCACTGTTGACCACTGGCAGGAGGTTCAATGCCCCTCCTGGCTTCAAAGAATATCACCTCCCGTCCCTCTCCGGATGGAAGGTGTGGGAACTCCCATGCACAGTCAGCGGTAACGCAGTATCACGCCACTCGGAACACCTCTTGCCATTCACACACCCAATGGCTGTAGTGCTCAACCCCATTGTGGCCTCCTGCCTTTTGCTCCGGTCGCCCCTGCAATCCTGTCCCCATCATCTGCTACTGCCCCTGCATCCTGAACCTGCCGCTTTCCGCCCTGCTCCCCGCGTCTGATGCCGCCGCACCCCCTTGTGCCGCCCCTGCTGCTGCCCTTCCTTCATTGCAACCCCATCCTGAACTCCGATGCCCATCTGCACCCGGCCCCCAAATGCCCCCCCGCTAGACCTTGTGATGGAGTGCTGCAGCGGGGGCGAGCTGTTCAACCGCATAGCAGAAAAGGGCCACTTTACTGAGAAGGCGGCCGCAGAGGTGATGCGCACGATCGTGAGCGTCGTGCACCACTGCCACACCATGAACGTCGTTCACCGCGACTTAAAGCCAGAGAACTTTCTCCTGTCGTCCAAGACCAAGGACGCAGTGCTCAAGGTGTGGGGACGGGGCCAGGGGTTGGATAAGGGAAGGGGCACTTAGGGTTCGGGTAGGGTACGCTTGGGGTTGGGGTTTGGGGTAGGTGAGTGGTGCAGCGTTGCTACACTGGGGCCAGCAGGTGTCAGGAAGGTGTCAGGAAGGTGTAGCAAAGATGCATCAGCAATGATTTAGGAGGTTGTCAGGAGGGGTCAACAGGGTGCTGGAAGTTTCGGGGGGGTGTGAAGGTGTGAGATGAATGGTGCAGGCGCTGACGTATGGGTAGCGGGAGGATGGGGGGTTGATTCAAGGCAGAACACGGCGACCCTCCTAGCTTTAATCTGATACAGCGTGAAAACCTTATCCACTGGTGTTAGCCCTGTCCAACATGTTGCCACACCACCTTGCCCCCTGCTCGTCCCACTCGCCTCCTCCACTTTCCTTCCTTCCCGTCCAACATGTTTGCGCCTGTCGCTCATTGCTGAGCAAGCCCACGACTGCTGCACACACCACCTTGCCCCCTGCTCGTCCCACTCGCCTCCTCCACTTTCCTCCCTTCCCGTCCAACATGTTCGCGCCTGTCGCTCATTGCTGAGCAAGCTCGCGACTGCTGCACACACCACCTTGCCCCCTGCTCGTCCCAATCGCCTCCTCCACTTTCCTCCCTTCCCGTCATACATGTTGGCACTTGTCGCTCATTGCTGGCTCGCGACTGCCGCATACCCCACTGTGCCCCCTCCCCAGCCCATTCGTCCCCTCCGTCATCCTTTCTTGCTCGTGCTCCCCCTCCTTTCATCTGACAGCCCTCCTCACTGAACTGCCTACCACTCAGTGCTCGTCTCTGCCTCTCACCCGCGACCCACTTACAGGCCACAGACTTCGGGCTCAGCCGCTTCTTCAAACAAAGCCAACAGCTGTCTTCACTTTCTTGCTGACTCGCCTCTCACCCGTCACTCACTCACAGGCCACGGACTTTGGGCTCAGCCGCTTCTTCAAGGAGGGGCAGTTCATGGACGAGATCGTGGGTTCACCCTTCTACGTAGCGCCAGAGGTGCTGCAGCGAAAGTATGGCAAGGTGTGAACATGGCAAATATGGGTCGCTTGGTGGCGGCTGCGTTTCGGGCTCGCCTTGACTGCTGGGGAAGTATCAGTGTGGGAACTGAGCAGAAAATTCTATGTCTGACCTCTGGTTTTTGACGAGTGAACCTGGGTGTGTGCGTGTTGCCCCCAACTTGCCTAAACAGGAAGCAGATATTTGGTCGTGCGGCATAATCCTGTACATCCTGCTGTGCGGCTGGCCGCCATTCCATGGCGAATCGACGCAGCTCATCTTCAAGGCCGTGATGTCGCAGTCCCTTGACATGCGATCCGACCCATGGCCGAGGATCAGCGACGCTGCAAAGGACTGCGTGCGACGCATGCTGACGCGTGATCCGAAGAAGCGCCTCACGGCTGAGCAGCTGTTGCGCCACCCTTGGATGAAGGTCAACGGCGCCGCGAGCGACGCCGCCATGACGCCCGAGTTCCTCATGCGGCTGCACCAGTTCGGCGGCATGAACCACCTCAAGAAGGAGGCGCTCAAGGTGTGCTGCGCTGTGTGCTTGTGCTCGTGCGCCTGCCCAGAGAGCCTGGTCCGACTGTGGTGGTGCGTTTGTTGCACACCCGTTTACAGGTGTAACGTAGATTACACCTGTTCCAGGTCTGTCGTGCACCGGTTGCACACACCAGGCTGCGTGAGTCACAGTCGCTTGGCTTGCGCAACGACTGCACTCCTTACAACACTCTCTGCAAGCTGGCCTCTGTTACCCCCTGCTGTTGGCCTCCACCCATGGCTCTCCCAGTCACACTGCGGCAGCTGTATACTTGCAGCGGTTCGGCCCCACCCATTGTCATGTGCCTTCCCTTCCACGCTCCTGCACCACGTGGCCAGGTGCAGAAGTGCACTTTTGCAATTGCAGACCCCACTCACACCTTCCCTTCCTCCCCTTCATCATCGGTCGTTGCCCGCGCCCTTCCGAAAGAAACATTTGGGCGTTCCCCTGCTCACACCCTCCCTCCCTCCCCTGCGCAGGTCATTGCCCGTGCCCTGCCCAACCAAGACATTCAGGGCATTTGCCTGACGTATGCCCCCCCTCACACCCTCCCTCCCTCCCCTGCGCAGGTCATTGCCCGCGCCCTGCCCAACCAAGAGATCCATGGCATCCGCGAGATGTTCAAGGCAATCGATGAGGACAACAGCGGCTGCATCACCATTGATGAGCTGCGGACGGGGCTCAAAAACAAGGGGGCGGAGCTGGCACTGGCAGAGGTGCGGGTGACTCTTTGGAAGCGGACGGGATAGGACCCCGCCCAACGTGGGTGGGATTTGTTTGGGAAAGGTAATGTGCCCTCGGGCTGAGGCATGATGACGTGGGCTGCGTCGTCGGAGGGAGAATTTGCGGACGGGGAGGAGGGGGAGGAGGGGGCCGCAACAATTGACAGTTGCCGCACGTGAATGCTTGTAGCAGTTGCTGCCAGCTGGCAACAGGTGCAGCGTAATACCCAGCATCTCCAGGCTTCACTTGATCACCTGCTTGTTGCTCCTCCCTCAACGTTGCACAGGTTGAGAAGATCGTGGGCAGCATTGACATCAACGGCAACCAGCTGATCGATTATGAGGAGTTCATTGCTGCAACCATCCACCTGAACAAGCTGAACCGAGAAGACCTGATGATGGAGGCATTCAAGTACTTCGACAAGGACAACAGTGGCTTCATTACACAAGACGAGCTCATGGTGGGTTGCCTTCCCACCAAGGGAGTTGATCAGAGGGGCAAAAGTCTCATTGAGCAGAGGGATTCTGCTACAAGGGCGGTCAGCACCAACTTGACGCAGGCTATAGAGAATTCAACAATGCAGCGGTGTAGAGCTTGTGGCCATGCCGGCTGCGGAAGGTGCAGACACACTGGCTGCGGAAGGTGCAGACACACTGGCTGCAGAAGGGGCAGCAGGCGAATCAGGGAGGATTCCTGCAGGCAGCCTGCTTAGGGCATGTGTATCCAAGCAAGCGGGCACTTCAACCCTGCAGTCAAACGGAGATGAGTCATAGCCAGCTGTCTGACCAGTGAGCGCCAAACAACTGATCATAGGCTAAGATTCATAGCCAACGTGTGTATGGCATCTAGCTGTCCTGACATCCAGCCTTGCCTGCCTTGCCTGCCCCTGCTTCCCTTACTTCACTAATGCAGAGCGCGCTTCAGGACGTAGGGGTAACAGATGTGGATGTCAGCGCCGTGCTCAATGCAGCGGACACCAACGGCGACGGCTGCATCGACTACGAGGTGAGGAGCAGGGGCACTGACACGCTGCACGCCGCAACTGCGATGCTGCACACATTCAAATGGGTTTGGGATTATTGGGGTTCAGCTGATAAGCCATGAAATAAAGTTTGCTTGTAGGACAGGCTTTGCGAAAGCTGATGGATGTGTTTGCGCAAAACGCAGACGCAATGGGGGCCTGCCTGTCCGTTGCTTGCTCTGAGCGCAGCCCCTCTGACCTGCCTGTTGGCCCGCCGCTTGTTTGCCCCCAGCCGCCGCCACCGCGCACTCCCTCAAGGCTCTCCAAACACTGCTCTTCCTCTGCCTCCACTGCTTGCTTGCCCCTGCCGCTGCTACCGCCTGCAGACGGCTGATCCCCCCTGACCTCACTGCTTGCTTGACCCCTGCTGCCGCCACCGCACGTCAGCAAGGTCCTCTTTGCGTGCTCTGAGTAGCGTATCCCCTCTGATCGAACGCGGTCGCGACCCCTTGCCTTCACACCGGTGCTAGCCCCCAGCGCCGCCACCGCCGGCAGAAGCCTGATCCCCTCTGAACCCCCCTGCTCGCTTGCCGCCTGCAGCTACCGTTGCACTCCCGCAACAACTCTGACCCCACTGCTTGCTTGCCCCTGGCGCCGCCGTTGCACGCAGGAGTTCTGCATGATGATGCGCAACAACGACTTTGAGCAGCTGGTGCAGGCCAAGACGGCGCTCAAGTCGCATGTCATTGTGCAGCCGACAAAGAGCATCATGATGCGAAGCCCCGAGTTGGAGATGCCCGCCGACGAGGAGTTCGATGTGCGCTTCAACCCGAGGGAGAAGAGCATGGCGCAGCTGCCGGCGCTCGTGAATGCGGCCGCGTAGGTCAACACGTTGCGGACGTGGGAGGGGGAGGGAAGGGGGGCGACAGCGCCTCCTCTCAGGCAGGAAGGGGAGACAGCTGGGAAATTGCTGGAGCAGGCTGCAAGGGGTTCCCCGGTAGGGTGGGGAGGCTGGACTGAACTTTAACTGAAAGCTGTCACTTGATGTGCCGGGCAGCAGTGGGGAGCCACCGCTGCGCTGCTTGGCAGCTTGAACACACGCACCACACCTGCACGTGGCAAGGCACATGGCACAGCGTGCTTCTTGTGCCGTGCCTGAGCCTGCGTGCCTAGGCTGGCGGGAAGCTGCACTTTGCAACTTGCATAGTCTTTGGCGTGCCACGAGGGACCAGGGGAGCTGCGCTGCGCTGGTGCCTGCTGCTCCATGAGGCCGCAGAAAACCTGCGCTGTGTGGCTTTGCCACAGGCCGGCTTGCCGTGGGCCAGCAGCATTTCCTGCATGCAGGGAGGTACATCAATGCAGTGCAGTGCAATGCACGATGTGTGCTATGCGTTGCTTTGCACGGCGCTCAGCAAGCAGCTGGTATTTGGATGGCAGCTGCTTGCAAGTGCTCGCCCGCGTTGCAGCAACTGTCACACTTGTCCTCAGAGCAACACCTGGTACTGCTACTACACAGCCAGTGCTGCATGACTGCAATAAGGAGCTGAGTCTCTCAAGGTTTCAACTCCTAGCTGTGCGTTGCACTCGCTGTTGCAATTTGCTATGGTATGTGTGGCGGCATGGCATGGTAAGGCTTTTTACTACACAAAATGACAATGGCTTGGAGACGTAATTCTGAAACGGTGTGGCCTGCGCAATGACATCTGTTTCCCTGGTTGTCTCCTTTGTTTGAATCGCCTTGGTGTTGTGTTAACCTGCTGACCGGTATTTTGCCCAGCGGGAGTAACCACGCCCTACGCACTCAAGTTCATTGGCTGCGAGCTATCTACCACTCAGCAGCAGCAGCATGCTCGCAACACAACGGCGCCAGTCGCTGGCATGCCGTCCTGACGCGTGCATCGTTGCACGTGCCGTGAAACCATTGAGGGATGTGAAGGCGCATGGCACCTTGCCCCCCAGCGACCGCAGCCGCTCTGCCGGCACTAGCACCAGCAGCAGCATGGCCACGGCCGCCGCAGCGGCTGTGCATGACGGCGCGGTGTCGATGGCGCCACTACCAGCCTCCAGCCAGACTGAGGTGCCCAAGTCCCATGCAGAGCAGCTGGCGCAGGAGCACCAGGCATCTCAGGCCTTTGTCAACCTGTTCCGTCAGGCCTCGCCCTACATTGAAGGCCACAGAGGGCGCACCTTTGTCATCACCATCCCCGGCCAGGTAGGCGCTGGCAGCAGGCAGGCAGGCAGCGGGCGGCAGCTTCCACACCTGAACCCACCATGCAGACTGGCACGGGGGGCGTTGCAGGGCATGCAGCTACTGTCAAGCAATGCCGGCATGCTTACCACCTTGAAAAGAGGCGTACAAGCAGCTCAGCAGCGTGTGGTGTACAGATTACCCGCCCTCTCGAACAGCAGCATCGACATACGCTGGTTCATCCCTTACCCACTCGTACAGCAGCATCAGCATGCGCAGATCCTCCACCCACCAACCCATACAGTCATCACTCACCCACCCACTACCACTGTAGCATTAGCACCAATTACGGCCTTGCGCTGACGTGGTGTCCTGCCATGCGCTGGTTTCACGCAGGTTGCAGGGGACCCAAACCTGCTGCAGCCGCTGCTGAGTGACATCGCCCTGCTGCACGGTAGGCAGCGCTGGCGCTGTCTCCCTTCAGCGGGCCTTGCTTTGGAGGCCTTTTTGACAAGGCATCGCTGCGAAGCTTTGCAGAGCAGCCCTTGCTTAGCAGCCCTTGCTTCAAAGTGCTTGCTTAGCAGCCCTTGCTTCAAATTGCTTGCTTAGCAGCCCTTGCTTCAAAGTGCTTGCTTAGCAGCCCTTGCTTCAAAGTGCTTGCTTAGCAGCCCTTGCTTCAAAGTGCTTGCTTAGCAGCCCTTGCTTCAAAGTGCTTGCTTAGGAGCCCTTGCTTCAAAGTGCTTGCTTAGCAGCCCTTGCTTCAAAGTGCTTGCTTAGGAGCCTTGTTAAAAAAAGATGCTTAAACGGTTCTTGCTAAGAGACTGCATGCTCCTCTCCCTCCCCTCCCCTGTGCCCCTCACCCCTTAGGCCTGGGCGTGCGGCTGGTGGTGGTGATTGGCGTGCAAACCCTGATCGACACGACCCTAAGAGAGCGCGGCATGACGCCCCGCTACATGAACGGCTACAGGATCACTGACCCAGCCACCCTCAAGGTCACGATTGAGGTGGCGGGGGAGGTCCGCACACTGTGTGAGCAGGCTCTCAGCAAGGTGAGAGCATTTGTATGAGGAGGGTGGGGAGCGGGCAGCCCGTTGTGAGCAGGCGGTGTGCAAGGTGCGGGCGTTTGTGTTGATGGGGGAGGCAAGGGAGGGGGCACACCTTTGTGAGCAGGCTTTAAGCACG
>JAWZTI010001831.1:0-11132 GCA_039880955.1 Chlamydomonas urium | reverse complement strand
CCTTTGATGTGTGGGGAAGAGTGGGCAGGGAAGGCAGGGAGAAGGTGCACCAGGTGAGCGCAGGACAGGATCGGTCAGAGCCAGGTTGGCGTGGTAGAACGACTGGATGGTCCCAATGTCCTCCCAGTAGCCCTTTAAAGTGTGGGGAGGAGTGGGCAGGGAAGGAAGGAAATGTGACCAGGGTGGACGTGGCTCCTTCAACCATTGCAGAGTAAACCAGCCGGAAGCTGTTGAGGCCATATGCCCACACCTTTCATTCCTACTTCCTGCCTGACTTCATCCCACCCCTCCCTTCCCACACTTCCTCACCCCCCCCCCCTCACACCTGCATGTTGTATGCCTGCAGCCCGGGTTTCACGCTCCCATCCGCCAACGAATTCCCACACTCAAAGCGCGTACACCAGCCCTCTCGCGTTCCCTCCCGCGCTTCCCACACTTGCTCACACCTGGAACGCGTACGCCTGCACCTTCATGCCAGCTTCCCTCGCCCCCGGAATAATCTCGTTGCCGAAGTCATTGGCGTTGGGCAGGGAATCCATAAGCAGCTGCCTGAGCGCCTTGGCCTGCATCACGTAGATTCCCATCGACGCGATGTAGGGCTTTGACTCAGCCCTGCGGATGGCGGGATTGCAGGCAGCTAGTTGAATCAAGCACAGGCAAACAGCTGCCTGAGCGCCTTGGCCCACATGACGTAGATTCCCATCGACGCGATGTGGGGCTTTGACTCAGCCTTCACTTGGCGGGCGAGAAGTGCGCTGATTGATCAGAGCATAGTCTTCTGCAGAGGGGCCGCCATGCGCAGAGGATGTGGGAGGCACACATGCATGGTTGCCTGAGCCTCCCAAAAAGATTCCCTCAGATGCTTTGTGGGGCTAGGCCTCAGCCGTGTGAGTGGCGGAAGAGGGAAGGAGCTGGTTTGTGGTATCAAAGTCAGAGGGGCAGTCAAGCAAAGGAGATGGGGGCAGCAACGATGCCTGGGGGTCCACGCCCAGCGCTGTCGTGTCCACTTGCATGCCCTCCCAAGACTTCCCCACACCCTGGGTCACACTTACGTCTTTGGGTCCACACCCAGCACCGTCGTGTCCACACGCATGCCCTTCAGGGCGTCACCTTTGGGCTTCTCCGCGAACTCCACCACGTTGCCCTGTGGCGTCAGAAAAGTGTGACATTGTGTGACGCGGGCAATCATGTAGCCCTGTATGGGCTGCCAGGACAGTACAGCGGCGGTGATGCTACCAGATGGTATCACCAGGCATTGCACCACCTTACAAGCCTTGCTTTATAGCCCCAACAACCCAGCTCCTAACCCAATGCTATAAGCCAAAGCAGCTGCCCATTTATTGCAGGGCAACGCGCTCACCTGGCTCACTAGCCTCAAGTCAACTGCGTCGTCCACCGCCTTACCAACCTTGCTTGTGAGCCCCATAGACCACATCCTGGTCAATTTTCATGAGCCCAAAGCCACTGGCCGCCTCCTCGTCGCAGGGCAGGGCTGCGATGGCCATGACACAACTAGACCCGCTTCCCAACCCTGCTCATCAGCCCATCCAAACCCACCTCCTGGTCAATTTTCATGAGCCCAAAGCCACTGGCCGCCTCCTCGTTGCAGGGCAGGGCCGCGATGGCCATGACACANTCCCAACCCTGCTCATCAGCCCATCCAAACCCACCTCCTGGTCAATTTCCATGAGCCCAAAGCCTGTGGCCGCCTTCTCGTCGCAGGGCAGGGCTGCGATGGCCATGACACAACTAGACCCGCTTCCCAACCCTGCTCATCAGCCCATCCAAACCCACCTCCTGGTCAATTTTCATGAGCCCAAAGCCTGTGGCCGCCTTCTCGTCGCAGGGCAGGGCCGCGATGGTGATGGCGGCGCCGCTCCGCTTGTGGTGCGAAACAAAGTGTCGGTAGTCCATTCGGTACAGGTGGTCGCCTGGAGAAGGTGTGAAATAATTCAGGACGGGGCTGATGAGCTCCCTGGCACCATGCACGCATCCGTCACTCGAGCTACTCCACTCCCCCACACCTGTTCATACCCGCGCCACACCTGTTCGTACCCGCCAGAGCCTGCACCCACCTGACAGGATAAGGAACTCCTCAGCGCCGTCCCGTACTGCCTCGTCAAACAGCCACATGTACTGGCGTACTGCGTCCGCGGTCCCCTGGAACCAGCTCTTGGAGAGGGCGCTCTGGGAGGCCGCCAGCACCTCGACAAAACCACGCGTGTTGTAACCGCCCACTGATGAGTTCTGCAGCAGAGGGGCAGCAGGCAGCGGGGGGGCGGTAGCAGGCTTGGAAGTGGTGGACAGATGCAAACGCCACTAAGAAATTCCACAGAAGAGGTACGTGCATAGCAGCAGGCAGCAGAAGGGCAAACAGGCTCAGGGGCGGTGCTCTGAGAGGCTGCGAGCAGCTGGATACAACCGCGAGTGTTGCGACCGCCCACTGATGAGTTCTGCAGCAGGGGGGAGGGGGTGTATGTGCAGAGCAAAGCAGCAGGCAGCAGAGGGGCAAACAGGCTCAGGGGAGGTGCTCTGAGAGGCTGCGAGCAGCTGGACACAACCGCGAGTGTTGTCACCTCCTACTGAAGTCTGCAGCAGAGGGGCAGCAGGTAGTGGGGTGACGGTACGGAAAGGGAGTTCCAGAGGTTGCCACCACCTCAACAAAGCCGCATCTGTTGGAAACGCCCACTGATGCAGCAGGGCAGGTATCAGGCGGTATGTGCAAAGCAGCAGGCAGCAGAGGATAGACCTGAGGAAGGCGCCCTAAGAGGCCGCCAAGATTTCAAGGAAAAGCCGCGTGGTGGTGTGTGTTACAGTTGTTTAGGGCACCGCGAGGGCGCATACAACCTCCCAAATGGGCCAGGATTTACAGGCTCATGACCGCGTGCATCGTAACCGCCAACTAACAGCTATCGCAGCAATGGGTGGCAGGCGACACGAGCGATCGCAGGCAGGCACAGGGAGGGGGTCTGGCAGGCCGCTGGCTCCTCAAGAAAGCCGCACACTCACCACCTCTGTAGCCGCCCACACTTTCCATGCTGTGCATACCCTCCGGAAGATCTTTCTATGCATGCATCACTGCGCACCAGGCCTACGAGGGGTGGCGGGCGAGTGAAGCCCCAGCGTCCCCAAGAAGCAGCTTTAATAACTATTTTTTAACACACTTCCAACCCTCTAGAGCAGGCCTCTCCACACTCGCAAACCAGTCCACACTCACACCCACGTAGGCCTGCGACAGGTGGCGGTTGAGCAACACCCTAGTGCCCATTGCAACAAGCCTTGGGCAAACTGCTTCCCACACGCTCCACACCTTCCACGCCCCTCAACCAGTCCACACCCGCACCCACGTAGGCCTGCGACAGGTGGCGGTTGAGCGACGCCGAGTTGAACTGGGTTAGGGTGTAGATCTTGGTGATGTTCGAGTTGATGCAGTTCGAAACCGGGATATCGATCAACCGGTAGTTGGCACCCAGAGGGACGGCGGGCTTGGCGCGCTTCTTGGTGAGGGGGTACAGGCGGGAGCCCGCGCCACCCCCCAGGATGATGCCCAGAACGGTCTGTGGTGTGGGTGTGTGGGCAAGCGCAGTGGAAGCGGAGCAGAGGTCAGCCTGAAGTTTTGAAGGGGGGACGCGTAAGGCGTTGGTAGCATTGGTCACTGTCATTGAGCCAGCCGGGCACAAGAGGCACCAATGCGTTGCAGTAGAGGGGAACATGCCCCTTGCGGCGTGCCCGCGCAGCCCACGGGTGCACTCGTTGCACTATGCTCCAAAGCCCAGGGGGCAACGACCTCAGGGGTTCCCTCCTGGCCTTAGCAAGCCCAAGTCCCTGGTGAGCGCAACCAGGCATGCCCACGCGGACGTCTGGAACTAACCGGGCATGCGCAGCATCTTCATGGCGCATGCGACTGTCAGCATGCGACTGGCATCCTGCGCACCCTGTTGATCTCCTCGTTGCTCAGCGCTGGTGGGCCTCCAAGGTCAACGCTGGAGTTGACGGTGGTGCGCGCCTCCGCCAGCGCCTGGTACACGGCGCGGGGTGCGACAGCCGCCTGCGCGGTCACCGAGCGCAGCGGTCAGGAAAACGGGTGCGGCGGTGCTGGGGCCGCAGGCCATGCAAGAGGCGCGTGACCCATGGCCAGCACCCCACCACCACGTCCATGCATCGTGCTGCCAGCGGCTGGGACCCTCACCTTGCGCGACAGGGGCGCTGGGCGAATCGGGGCGCACCCAGCTCGGAGCGCGCGTGTTGCGCCGGTACCCGCGGAACCCACCAGCCTTATGCCTGTTGGGTGGGTATCGGGATCGGCAGCTAATGTAAGAAAAGCACTGGGCCGCCCAGCTGGGCCTGTATGCCGGATGCAAGCAGATGCCGGATGCAAGCAGATGCCGGAACCGTGCCCACCAGGCCGAGCCAAGCCAGATGTCACACCGTTGCACCGCATCATGCGTGATTATCAAGAGCAATTGCGTTTTGTTGCAGCACTCGAGCAGGTCCAGGGCGGACAACCGCTTCAACCAACTCCACATGTGTGAACGATGTCGTTCGACGTGTTTCTTTGGCAGCCGGATGCGCGAGCAAGCGCTGTGTTGTCACTGTTCAGACTGATCGTGACCAGCTGTCGATGTATGGCTGGTGCTCTGCCCTTTGGGTTCGAAGGATACGCACCTGTTGAAGACCGCATGTATGCGCGATTGCTTGTGAAATACCATCATTTACACCGTGAACAACCCTGCTGTCCAGCGATAGCGGCTGTAAGCACTTGCATGTAGATGTTCGTGAAGTCAAGGGGCCCATGTGTTCAGCAGCGCAATCCAAGGCTGCTAGGGACATTTGGGGCGTGCGGTCTATGCAAAGCAGGTGCTTGTGGAGCAAAACGCGACGCAGCAGAGGGGTGCCTCCAAAACTTGCTGAGGGGTCGGCACCGCGCGACAGCCCACTCACACAGGCGTGTGTTGCCAAGTCGGCTTGGCGGCCCGCCGTCACAGCTGTGAAAGGCGCGTTGGAATGCACCACCTCGCCGCGCTGCGTGTTGGACGCTGCGAAAAATCCCCCGACAGACCCTGCCAGGGCAGCACCCCCACACGCACCGAGCCCACAACATCCGCCCATCGCAAGCACCACATCAGCAGTGTGCGCCAGAAGCGCAATCGTGCAGCACCGTGGCCATCGTTTGCTGCTGCACAGCGGAGCCGCAGTCGTCACAGCGCGCAGCAGCAGCACCAGGGGCTGATGCGGACCTGAGCAGCTTTGACCACCATGGACGGCGCAGCTGAGAGTGCAGGTGCGGCAGCGCTTCCTGCATCACCGTGCAGGCTGCCGTTTGGAGCGGATCGCGGGGACCGACGAGCAGCGCAGACAGGGGCATGGGCGTACTCGGTACCCATGCATGGATTCAGTCATCTCGGCCTGTGCAGCAGCCCCAACAGTTCCTCGTCGCATGCTGCTGATCCAGCGCTTAGGCGCTAGGAACAGTTGAGGGCGAGCACGTTCTCAACGCCCATGCAGCGATCAGCCCTGTGCCATGGGTGGAAGCCCCATGCACCGCCCGACAGCGCGGGCGCCCATGCAGGCGCTGCAGATGCAGGCATGCAGACGCAGTAGGTGGCCTAGCGCTCGGTCCGTTCCGCTCACAGGCAGCGCCTCTGCACGCAACCCCCGCCTGTGTCCATGCAGCGCCCAGCGCGGACGCCAAGCCCAAGGCACGCGCCGCCAAGACGCCGCTGCAAAAGGAAGTGCTGGAGGCCAGCTTTCAAAGTGAGCGACGCTGCAACAGGGCAACCAGCGCTCAGACATGGGCGGGATGCGTATCCATGCGTATGCATGCGCGGCATGCCAGCATTGACCTGCGCCTGACGCGCGGTGCTACGCCTGCGCTGCTCGCTGCCCGTAGTCAACGCGTTTCCGTCAGAGGAGTACCGCAGGGCCTTGGGAGAGAGGATCGATCTGACTGAGCAGCAGGTCCAGGTGCGGCCCAGCATGGGCGCATGCATGCACCTGGCCGAGGGCTAGCATCAGAAACCTTCGGGCATTGGCATTGGCGGATGCTCGTATCACGGACCAACGTTGACCGGACATCATTGCATGGGTGTTGCCCATTTCTGCACAACAAGGCAGCTCTTGTTTCAGGAACACCGCTGTCGTGGGTTTCAGGCAGGCACCCTAGCAGCACCATTCACCCTTGACCCTGCAGCCTTGCGGCCCCCTCCCCTTCATCACAGGCATGGTTCATCAACAGGCGCAGGAGGGACAAGCGCTCAGACCACGCCTCGCCAGCAGCGGCGGCACCCAACGGCGCAGCAGCAGAGGGCGGCAGCTCTGGGGCAGGTGCGCCGACGCCAGTGGCGGAGCCAGCCGCCGCAGTGAGTGGGTCTCAGCCGGGTCCCAGCCCTGCACCGAGGCCCACCCAGATCCGCCCGCGCATGGGCACGCCTGGGAACCCCCGGGCGGCACCTGTCAGCAGCGGTACTCCTCGCGCAAGGGGCCCTGGGGGCGGGGAGGAGGAGCACGCGGACCCGGGCCCCACACTCCCCACACTTCCGGATGACTATGAGGAGCTGCTGGCGGCCGCCAAGGCAGACATCCCGGGGTTCAGGGAGGACGGGCCAGCGCTAGGGTTTGTGTTTGACGACCTGCCGAGCGAGACGCGGCGCAGGGCGTCGACAGGGGTTGATGACGAGGGCGGCGTCGGGCGCAAGCGGGCGTTTGGCGAGGCGTATGGTGACGGAGAGGACGAGGACGACTACCGCCCGTCTGCCGGCAAGAAGGTAAGGGGTGGGGGCGGGCCTGCAGCGGGCGGGGGGCAGTACATTGCATTGTGCGTTCGGGGAGGCGTATACTGGGTGGGTTCAACGACAGTTATGCTCGCGGGCAGTCACACGTGTGAGCAGTTACACTTATGCCAGTACCGGCAGTTGCCCTCTTTGGCAGTTGCGGTCACGGGCGGTCACACTTGTGGTTAATTGAGCTTGGGACACTCCCCCCATACTGACCTCACACTGGCAACATGTCCATGCTGCCCTCTGCCCTGGTGTCTCCACTGTGCAGCGCTCTGCGGCGGAGGATAAGGTGGAGCGCGAGCGGCGCAGGCAGATGGTGGGTGGAGCGTGGGTGGCGGGACAGGTGTAAAGGGCGCTGTTTATTTAGGCAAGCGGTAGTGGACCTCGCTCCATATTCGACGAGAAAGAAGCGGAAGGTTGGGTGGGCGCCGCGTCAGCACCCGTAGCTCCCGGAGCATGTGTGTTGCGCGCCACTTGCCCTCTGTCAGCACGGCGGCATCAGGGAAGGTGTGACTTGCCTGGTTCCAAATGCTTGCATGTCGGGCCTGTTGCTGAGCGGAGCATGCTGCACCCCTGCTCTGCTTCCCTGTGGTGCAGGAGCGTGAGGAGAAGGAGCGTGCTAAAGAGGAGCTGCGCCGCAGCAAGGAGGAGGCCAAGGCGCGTCAGGCCCAGGAGAAGGAGCTGAGGAAGCTGGAGGCGCTGAAGGAAAAGGAGCGCAAGGCGGAGGAGAAGAGGCGTGCGACTGAGGACAAGAAGAGGGAGAAGGAGATGGCCAAGGCGAGTAGGGAAAAAGTGTCAGTGGGCGCAAGACAGAGGCAAGGTGGGAGTAGCTGGCTGGAGGCTAGAGGAGACCTGCATATGAGCACCGCTCCTGCACGTCTTCTTTCTATCTGCCCGCTTGGGCTGTGTATGAACACTCGCTGCTTCCATTACACCCACAAGCGCCAGCGCGCTTGCAGGAGAAGGTCTAGGGTCAGGGGAGGCTCACTAAAAGAGTCATTCCTTCACGTGGTACGGTTGCACATGCCTATTTTCTCTCGCCTTAACCACATGATGCTTCCATCGCACCCACAGGCATTGGCGCATCAGGACAAGCAGCTGGCAGGGTTTTGCTTTTCTGCATTTTCTTCCCTTGACAATCTTGCTTTATCTACCACACCTACAGGCACTGGCGCATCAGGACAAACATCTGGCAATGTTTCTGCATTTTCTTCCCTTGACAATCTCTGCTTTATCTACCACACCTACAGGCATTGGCGCATCAGGACAAGCAGCTGGTGCGTTTGCGGCACGTGCATGGCGTTGGGCCCCCCGATGACCTGGAGCTGGAGTGGGAGAAGCTGCTTGCAGCTTCAGGTGTGAAGGGGTGTGGGATGTGTGGGCACAAATGTGGAGTGGGCTATGGGCGGCAGGATGCGTGCATGGAGTGGGGAAAACGCAAAACTGGCCGCTGCCAGCCTTGCACGCACCAAAGCTGCCGGTCATGGCTTCTGTGTAAGCCTATTTATACTTGCGGCAACTGTACTGCAGCCACGGTGTGCTTGATAACTCTGGCCCACAGCTGCAGTGTGTCTGACGAGATAGTACTGCAACTCAAGACAACAGGGAAATGGTCAACAGCACGGTGTAAATGCACTCTACCCTCGCAGGTTACACCGACCAGGACAGCGTGGTGGAGGTGCAGCCTGGCGAGCCCGCCCCCGCCGCCCCACAAACCGCGCCCGGCACCCCCGGCCCCACGCCCCTGCCCCCGGCCGCACCCGGGGTTCTGGGTGTTGCGGCGGTTGGGCTGGACGGCACGCCCGTCATGCCAGCGGCGACAGCGGCAACGCCGACGGCGGTGAAGACGCTGTGCCGTCCGGAGTTCCCACCCACGTCGCTGGGCCTGCAGCCCGCGTTCCCTGCCGAGCTTGGGGACGAGCTGGGTGGCCAGGTGTGTGGGCTGGGTGGTCTAGGAGCATAAGTTGGGTGATCGGGCACTTGAGCGGAGTTTCCGCCGCGTCATTGGGCCTGCAGCGAGCTTGGGGATGAGCTGGGTGGATGTTGGAGGTGAGTAAGCTCAAATCATGCATTTGCATCAAATAAGCGCAGGACTGTACAAGGTGTGGGCACTAGCATCAGGCCAGGCCCAGCATGCTTCATCATGGACCAATAGTTGTGTTCCATGCTGGGGCGTGCATATCAATTCACACTTGCTTCACACCTCACACCTGCCTCTCAACTTCTGACCCCTGTTCCCCTACACTCCCCAGGTGCTGATGGTGTGGAACTTCCTGTTTGCGTTCTCGGACCTGCTGGGGCTGATGCCCCCACACCTGGACGACGTGCTGCAGGCCCTGGTGCAGGGCAGGGGCAACCCGCTGCTCGATGTCATCCACACCACGCTCATACGCCTGCTGCAAGCAGATATGGAGGACGCGCACGCAGCAGGCGCTGCACTGGTGGGTGCAGCTTGTGAATGCCGTTGAATCCTAGCGGCGGCTCTTGTGAAAAGAAATGGGCTGCAGGGCGTCAGAGGGGTTGAAGCGCATCATCATGGCGTGTGGGTTTCGAACACGGGGTTTGCACACGTTCACATGACTTTGATAGCCTTTTTCAGTGCAAAGGGTCGCGATTGCCTGTGGCACTGCCTACAAGCTTCAGAGGCAGTCCTGAGTGCCTTGTGACCAGCCCCCATCCTCCCCTTGCTCCACTGACCCCCACGCTGCCTGACTCTGCCTGCCATCCCATCCCGCCCCGCCCACCACGCTGTACAGCCAAGCGGGCCAGGCAACTTCCTGGACCGAGCCCTCGCCTTCTACGCGCACATGTTGGAAGAGGCGCTGGGCTGGGGCTTTGACATTGATGCCTGGCGTGCGCACCTGTGCTCCGAGACGTGGCCGGAGGTGTTGCGACAGGTGAGAGGGGGAGAGAGGGCGAGGGTTGGCAGCAGGGCTGGATAGAAGAGGCAGGGTGGGGAAGGTAGGTGAGCTGGGGCTGTGACGTTGGGAGCAGGGCTGGATAGAAGAGGCAGGGTGGGTAAGGTAGGTGAGCTGGGGCTTTGACGTTGATGCCTTGCTTACCTGTGACGTGAAATGAGGTGCTGCTCGCCACCAGAGAACAAAGACCGGGCGAGGCCTGATGTGCGCACCTTTGCCACCTGTTGACCCTACATGCTTTGGCGTGCAGGTTGCCATCAGATCGGGCGCTGGTCCCAAGCGCGCCAAGCCACGGCGCGGGTCTCTCAGAAACACCCTTGTGTTCGTTTGCCTCCCTACCACTATTCAACTGCTTGCTTTTCTGCCAAAAAAAGTTGCCCGTTGATACCCATATGCTGTGAATGCAGGTTGCCATCAGATCGGGCGCTGGTCCCAAGCGCGCCAAGCCACGGCGCGGGTCTCTCAGAAACACCCTTGTGTTCGTTTGCCTCCCTACCACTATTCAACTGCTTGCTTTTCTGCCAAAAAAAGTTGCCCGTTGATACCCATATGCTATGAATGCAGGTTGCCATCATGTCAGGCGCTGGTCCGAAGCGCGCCAAGCCACAGCGCGGGGGCAAGCCGAAACTCGGCACCGAGGGAGAGGACATCCAGCTGGGAGAGCATGGGCAGATGTCACTCAAGCTGCCCTCACGCTTCGGAGGCGGCACGGTCAAGGCAGCGGCATGGCTGGTGAGTAGAGCTGATGATTGGGGCCTGAAGGGGCTTGCATTGTATCCAGCTGGGAGAGCTTAGGCAGGTGTCGCTCAAGCTGCCCTCGCTTCGGCGGTGGCACGGTCAAGGCAGCGGCATAGCTGGTGGGCAGGGGCCGATGACTGTGTTGGGTGGGGTTGATAGGAGGTGTGAACTGTTGCTGAAGCTACCTTTGCGCTTTGGTAGAGGCACGGTCAAGGCGCCAGCATGTTGGTGAGCAGGCGATGGGTTAGTGGATGTACGGGTCTCGCAGAGGCTCAACCTGTGCCTTTTGCCACGCGCCCTTGCACTCCCGTCGCCCCGCAGGTGCTGTCCGAAACCGGTCCCGCAGGTCTAGCCGTGAGCGAGATTGCGCGCCGTATGCAGAAGCTGGGCCTGCGTGACCTCAAGTCTTCCCGTACCCCCGAAGCATCTCTGGCGGGCGCGATGTCAAGGGATATTCTTTTTGCGCGCGTGGCACCCGCGACGTTTGCGCTGCGCTCCGTCATTACGCACCACAAGCAGCTGGTGGGGGCCCATGGGCGGCACGGCGGCGCCGACAAGGGGCCGGGCGGGGCAGGGGCCGAGCGGGGCACGCCGGGCCCCACCGCAGCTCCGAGCCCAGCACCTGCTGGGGCGGTGGAGGTGAAGCGGGAGGGCGCGGGCAGCGAGGGTGGTGCTCGGGAGGTCAAGGTGGAGGCGGGCG
>JAWZTI010001830.1:0-11143 GCA_039880955.1 Chlamydomonas urium | reverse complement strand
GCCAACGCAGCACCAAGCGGCCGCGTTCGCGCTGGCGGCTGCGGCGCGGACAGAAGCGGGCATGCTGCAGGCGGTCGCCGCTCGCGCCATCCCGCCGCTGGTGCGCCTGCTTGAGTCGCCGTGGGAGGGCGCAACGCTCGCCGCAATCGCGGCGCTGTCCTGCCTGGCCCGCTCTGACGAGCACCGCCTGGCGGTGGCAGCGCTAGGTGCTACCAGCCCTCTTGTGCGGCACCTTGTGTCCCCCAGTGCCAGCACCGAGCTGCAGCGGGCGGCGGCGGCGGCGCTGCACAACTTGGGCCTTCGCCCGGAGAACCGTCCTATCATTGCCGCAGCCGGAGGCATCCGGCCCCTGGCTGGCCTGCTGACTGCGGAGTCGGACGATGTACAGGAGGCTGCCGTCAGCACCCTTGGCCAGCTCACGATGCTGTCCGAGGCCAAGGTTGCGTCCGCCGCTGCGGTCGTGCCAGTCCAGGCGATTGTGAGCTTGCTGGGGTCTGAGGAGATAAGTGCCAGGGCGGGGGCAGCGCGGGTGCTGGGGGCGATGGCACGCTACGATGCCGCCGCTGCTGACGCCATGGCGCAGGCGGGGGCGATCCGTCTATTGGTGAGGCTTCTGAGCGATGCACCTGGCGGAGGGGCTGCGGGGGCGTTAGGGGCTGAGGCGGACGCGCCTGCGGTGGCGGCGGCGCATGCGCTGCAGTGCCTGTCGCGCAGCGACAGCCTGCGAGACGCCATTCACGCGATGCAGGCTGTACCGCCGCTCGTGCGCCTGCTGCACCCCGCTGCGCCGCCCTCAGCACAGGAGGAGGCGGCTTGCGCTCTGCTCGCGCTCTCGCCCAGCCCCGCTGCCCACGCCGGCATCGCTGAAACCGGCGCGGTGGCCCGGCTGGCCGAGCTGAGGGCCTCGCCAGTACCTGGCGTGGCCAAGGCTGCGGGAGAGGCGTACAAGGCTCTGCGGGAGAAGCCGGGCAAGGGGCAGGGCCTGCTGGGGCGCCTTACACAGAGGCTCAGCAGCTTCAGTTGAGCATGAACCACAAAGTGGGAGTGCTGCTGGGGAGCATTCTTGCCTAATGAGGAGGGAAGATCCTTCACTGGCTTATTATTATAAGATTATGGGCAGCAGATGATTTGCTCAGCGGTTTGTACGATCGGGTGGGTCGTCTAGCAACGCTGCACGCTCAGCTGCAAATGAGGCCTGGCGCAAACGCAAACATACATAGGAACGAGGCATCGTAAAATTTTGGGTGCCAGCTGGACAACAAGCAACAGCTAGATCAGGAGGCAAGCGCCGCTGCAACTTATCAGTGGGAGGTAGGTTGTCAGGAGAGTGTCAGAGCGTCAGCCTGCGCGTCTTGCTGAGTGTGAACAGTTGGGGCAAAGCTATGGTGCTCTGCCACCGCAAAATGCGAGGGCTATGCAGGGGTGCTACAGAACAGCCTTCCTTACTCCCCTACGAACACTGTAGCAGCAGTGGCTTATCTAAGCAAAGTGTGTGTACATCAGGAGTACCACTGCAGAGTGGGAAGGAAATAGCTGCCCCCATCAGTAATATAAGTAAGAAGCGAACGCGTTCGTTCGTACGACCTCTCCGCTGGACAAGTTCATTCATCCCCAGTTGCGCGTGACCCAGCAGTGCCCCCGCATCAATCAAACAATGTAGGTTTCTCATCGCACGTTTCTCATTGCACATTTGCTTTTCACGGAGAGCATGGCATTTGCCTTCAAGGCACTTTGATGCTAATGAACAGGATGGAGGGTGGCGCCACTTTAGGGCCATATGCAGCCCCTGCCGTTGTACCTGTGTGCGCAAGAGCAGCTGAAACTCCTGCTGCCTTCATTGTATGACTGCATCGTTTCCCAGACAACAATAGTGTTCCATTGTCTGGGAAGCCCTTCAGTCCTGAGCGTACGCAATTCCGTGCATGGCTCAAGGAGCCGATTACACTGACGCCAGTGCTGCAATTTATGGCCTGTGCAGGGTCCTCACAACACACAACTCATCATCCTGTGGGGTCCTCACGGTGTAGATGCCCCCAGCTGAGCCCTTTGCAGATTCTCCTGAGCTTAGCCAACGTGCTGCTCCTGCAACGTCAGGCATACCTTGCTGTGTCTGCCGTCCTCCATGCGCTGTGTTAACACAGCCTGAGTTCGTAGCTGGGCTTCACGACTGAGGCCACGGACGGCATTGTTCCTAACCCAGGGGCTTGTAGCACTTCTTTTTTGCAGATGTACTTCCAGTGACAACCAGTGCTGGACAGCATTCCTGTTGCTGCACCTTTGGCTGACGTCGAAGCAAGGGCTTGCAACCACCAAGATGCAACGGGAAAGTGCCGCCTGTCCATCCCTACAATGCACAAAAAAGCATCACCTTCCCATCATCTCAACTAGTTCCAGTGTGCCACCAAGCAGTATGGCATGTGCTATGCCACGCGCCTCTCTTCCTGTCCCACTCCTCCGGGTGTCGCCCTGGTGCAAACTTGCTTAGCTGATTTACTGCTAACTACCATGCGCAAGAAAATGGGACATTCCATAGTCCGTAGTGCGCCATAAGGGCACTATCATTCGTCCCTTGCCCCAGTGCCCACCAGCGCCTCGCTGCGCCGTTCGATGATCTCATCTATCAAGCCCCACTCCTTGGCCTCCTGTGCCGACATGAAGGTGTCCCGGTCAAGAGTCTTTTCTGTGCATGCAGCAATAAAGCAGCGGCAGTAGCAACAGGTTCAAAACCTCTACTTGTGGGCTGCCGCCTTAGCACCAGCAAAGACGCGTTGGGTGACAAGGTGACAACAGCCAACGCTGTCGTTGGCACCTCATCATGCGCTTTGCACGCTGACTTGTTCAAACAAAGCCCACCACATGACAGCTTTGAACGCAAGCTTGTGTGCAGCAACTTACCAACTGATGACTGGTCTTGCCCAGAGTGTTTGATGTACAAGCTGGTGAGGATTGACTTCATGCGAATGATCTCCTGCGCCCTAATCATAATGTCACTGGCTTGGCCCTGTACGCAGAGGGTGGAAATGCGCATGGTATGGGAGGTGCGGGAGGTGTGAGAGGTGTGAAAGCCTCGGGCAGGGTTGTGAATCAATCGTACTTCCGCATGGGGCTCAGGTTGCGCAGCACAGCAGTGCGTCAGAGCATGTGATGACGACTACACTGCCGTCTAGTGCCTTCTGATCACAGGCCCTCACCAATGACATGTCATCCATCACACGGCGCCCTGGCACCCACCTCTGCTGCGCCCAGCGGCTGGTGCAGCATGATCCGGGCGTGGGGCAGGCAGCGCCGCTGCCCCTGCTCCCCGGCGGTCAGGAGCAGCGACGCCATCGACGCGGCCTGTCCGATGCACAGCGTACTGATGGGGCAGCGTATGTACTGCACAGCAGTACAGCAGCAGGAGATCAGTGAAGGCAGGTACGCTGGCGTGTGGGCAACATATGAGCATAGCGTAGCATGTGGGATGAGGCTGCACTTCCTGCATCCCTGTTTGCCAATGAGGGTGCATACCATGGGGGCTCATTACAGAGGGAGAAGCTTGCAGGAAAGCCTGTGCCCATATGCACCCTGTGAATGCATGCCCAGGCTGCTACTGATGCCACTCTACCTACCTGCATCGTGTCGTAGATCGCAAGCCCCGCTGTTACCACTCCTCCGGGGCTGTTAATGTACATCTGGATCTGCGGTACAGGTCAAAGCAGTGCAGCAGCCCCCGGGCGTCAGCATACGACCAAGATGTGACCGCGTCACCAGTTGACACGCTGCATGATTGATCATGCCGTCCCTGTGTTGATGATTGCTGCCTGCAGCTGCAATGTGAGCGCACCGGCTTAGTTGGGTGTTGTGACTCCAGGAACAGCAGCTGGCTGACAATCACGTTGCCTGTGAGCAGGCCCAGGTCATGCAGTTGCCTGAAGAAGTTAGTTTGCACAGGCATGCATGCTGCATGCATGCACGAAACCCTTATTGTGCAAGCAGGAGCCTGCGTTGGGCAAAGTGTCGCCACCAACACGAAGTGCCGCTAGCTCATGCAAGGACGTGCCCATGCACACCCAGATCCTCCCTCTGGCCTCACTGGTGTGGTCATTGATGGCGCCGTTCAGCACTACGATGCGCTCCTTGAGCAGCCGCGAGAAGATGTCATAGGCGCGCTCCCCACCGCCGCGTGTTTGCTCAATCACGATGGGCACGTAGCCGCGCTTCAGTGCGTGCTGGTGGTTGGCAGCAGGGCCGCTAACGAGCTCTTGCCGAAGCATCGATGCCAAGTGCCACCGCGCTCGCAGCGCCATTCCAATGTTCTAGTGGTGGTGAGGAACGACAGGCTGGGACAGATGAACCAAACTCAGGGTGAAACCCTAATATGGGTAGGTGGATATGTTGCTTGCATGCGCCCTCTTAATCCTCCTGCGCTGACTGCGGGAATGCTGATGCTAAATGTCAGTATGGCAGACGATCAAAATTGGCAAAATCACACACTAAGCTAACAAAAGGGTGCAAGGTCACAGTGTTCGTCCAGTGGCATAAGGCAGATGCAAATGCAGCACCATGAATTGCGCTGAGCCACTCCCTACAATGTCGCGGCATGCAACGCAGCGCTTGCTGCCTGTCAAGCCAAATCACACATGCCATCCTGGCGCCCAGTACACTGCAACACACTCCATCCATCCACGCCAGGGCAGACCTCAATCTTGGCTCTGTTGCGACCGCAGCCATAACTCAACCCACTTTACCACACCAAGAGGCCGGCCGACAGATGCATGTGAGGTCCTACCACGTCGAGTGCAGGAGGATGGCTCACAGCATCCATGACCAACGTGCCCCCCTCTGGAGGCCGCTGTGAACAGGCCACAGCATAAGCATGCCTCAACTGGTCACTCGCCTGCTGAGCGTTTGACAAGGGCCCCCTTACTTAGGGCAATCCATCCGTCCTACAGCTGGCAGAGGTCCCTGACCTGAACACACACCTGGTCCACAAGTCTTCCGTCCCGTGGCAGGCAACATAACAACCTTTCAGCTCAAGCCCATGGCGCATCCCCGCTCTGGACAAGGCCGCCACCAGAACCACAGCAGCGGAGTTAGCACCCATAACCTCACGCGCATGGAAAACCCTCGGCTTTACTGCGCCTTGGACAGGGCCTCCACCAGGCCTGCAACAGCGGGGGCAGCCCCCATGATAAACGCAGCAGTCGCCAGCGCCGCGCTGGGCATGGACTTGGACGCCGGCGCGCCCTTCGTGGCCAGGTCATCGATGATCGCCTCGGCTGCGAGCTTGCCGGAGAGAACGGCACCCTCCATAGAGGCCAGGTAGCGCTGCTTCGTGAAGTCGCCAGCCATGTAGAAGTTGCTGATGGGCGAGCGCTGGGTGGGCCTGCAGGGTGGGGAGCGCAGAGCGCGGTGTGGTATGAGAGGCCCGGAAGAAAGCGGCAGGGCGAGCGAAAAACAGGCGCGAGTGTTCAGCGTGTACCTGACTTGTCTCATTCACAAGACAAAGCAATCATTGTGCACTGATTGCCCGCAACATCCAAGTAATCCCTGCACTTGCCCATGCACATCCATCCCAAACCAGCCTGTTGTCCACGTGTGCACCATGGCTGTCCCACCACTGCCCCCGTACCACCACTTCCAAACGTACGCCACACCGCTGTACACAGACCCCTGTCCACACCTGTACTTGTCGCGGCCTGCCACGGTCTCGTACACGGACAGCGGCGTCTTGACGACCTTGTACTTGCGGATCTTGGCCAGCGACTGGTCCGCCTTGATCTCAGTGGGGAACAGGCGCTCCAGCTCCTTCATGGTGGCGTCAATGATCTCCTGGTCAGGCCTGAAGTGTGGGGGGGGGGAAGATAACAGGCCAAGAAGCAGACACGGGTCAGAAAGGAGCTACAGGCGCTCCAGCTCCTTCATGGTCTCCTGGTCGGGCCTGCGCGGGAGACAGACTCTTGCCTGCCAAGTCACTGCCCTGTTGGTGCAACCCTGCAGCCCACATACGACAAGCCTCTCACCTGCCGATCCAGTCCTTTGCTGGCGCAAACACCAGCTCCAGCATGCTCTTCTCAGTGTCATGGTACTCCTTGCAGGTGGTGGACATGTCGGCGTACACCGACAGCAGGGGCGAGCGCGAGAACAGCAGATGGTCCACGGTCGTGAGCTTGCGGTCAAACCAGATGTGGATGTTGATGACTGGGACGCCCCACAGGTTGTCCAGGTTGGAGAAGTAGTTGAGCTTCTTCCAGCGGTCCGGCACCAGCAGCTTGACGATGTCGACTGCGAGAGGGAGGGGGAAGGGCGCACAGCAGACATTCAGAGGAGTGCTCGAGGACAAGGCGCAGGTGATGAGTTTATAAACATGCTGCCTAGATCACATCGCAGCAGTGCCTGCACGTCCCAGCGCACCCCCACAATCCCAACAACACCATTCCGCACACCGAATGACATTCTGCCATTGCCTCTGCTTTGGTCAGCCCCAAGTGCCTGCTGGACATCGCAACCAGCCCCCCCTTCTGGCACCTACCAGGCATAGCGGACACGTACAGGTCGCCCTCCACGATCTCGCCGTTGGTCAGTGCGTAGTGCTTGACGCTGCCGTCCTCGTTCAGCACAATGTCCTTGATGCGCGCATTGAACTTGACCTGGCCGCCGCGGGCAGAGAAGTGGTCCACCATGGGCTGGCACAGGCGCTCAGGGGGCGCGCCATCCAGGAAAGCCATCTTGCTGCCGTGGCGCTCCTACACAGGGATAGGCACGCGCTGAGTCAGCCGCTTCAGGAGAAGAGAGTAGATGAGAGTGGAGTGTGACTTGCGCAGAGCAGGTATGTGGAGCACAGCGTCGTTCGTGTAGGCAAGTGCTTGAGATTTGTTTAATGGGATCGATGGTGGTAGGCAGGAGTGCTTGTGGACAGGTCACGCACTATCTCGTTCCAACCAACCGGCCACACCGCAGCCTTAATCCTATCCAACCCACATCAAATTCACCCTCCCCACACTTCAACCAGCCACACGCCACACCTGCAGGAAGCGGTTGAGCGCGATCAGCACGCACTGCATGGACAGCTTGTCGGGGTCAATGAAGTTGAGCGCCTTGGCCATGGCAATGAACACCTCGTCGTTAACGCGGTCAGGCACACCCTGCTTGCGCATCCACTCCGTGACGGTCACGTTGTCCTGCTCCTCCACGTACCGCTGGCCAAAGATGATGGCGGGCAGCAGGCCCAGCGCAAATTTGATCTTCTCAGGCCAGGTAAGCATCTGCTCCAGGGAAGGGGGCGCACGCAGCAGGTGCGGATTGAGCTGAGTATTGCACGAGTGGTCAAAAGACAGATGGTGGCAGGCGGCACGCGCCAATTGCTTTCTTCAGAGTGATAAGGAGTGTTTATGCTCCACACCTCCCATGCACTGCAGCAGCTGGCGATTACTGTTGAGACGCAGGGCATCACATGATGAAGGGTCCAATCGTAATTGCACTTGCTTGTGGTCACCTGCCTGACGGCAAACGAGCGCCACTGCACACACCACGTCCTAGATGACATCGTTCAGGCTCCTGCCAACCACATTCAGACCCCACTGCCGTCTCCTGCATCTCCCACGCACCTGGTTGTTCTGCAGAATGGCGATGACGCCGTTGAAGGGTGCGGGGATGTCAGGGAACTCAAAGCGACTGAACTCGCCAGGCAGATTGGGCATGGCGAAGATCATGCTGTGGCTCTTCCACTGCAGCCTGCAGGTGCATGGACGCGCATGGGACACACATGGATGTTGCGTTCGGGCATGCTGATCAAGCTGGCAGTTGCATGCAAGCAGTGGCATGCTCCGCACACCCAATTGAGCATGCAGACCCGTACCTGTCCTGAATGTTTAGCTCCTTAAACAGGTTCTGCACATTGGGATAGGCACCGAAGAAGATGTGCAGGCCAGTCTCATACCAGTCCCCATCCTCGTCCTTCCAGGCAGCCACCTTGCCACCCAGCACATCGCGGCCCTCCAGGACAATCGGGATGTGGCCGGCATCGGACAGGTACTTGGCTGTCGACAGCCCAGCAAGACCAGCGCCGGCAATCACAATTTTCAGAGGCTTGGCGGGCCTGGACGCGGAGCGCAGCTTGCTGGACAGCGCCTGGGCCTCCTGGAAGGGCGCGGAGGCCTCCAGGTCAGGACGAGGGTAGTCGCGGCACTCAATTCGCAGAGCGCTGCGGCCAGCACGGGCCAGGCCTGATGCACGTCGTGCAGCACTGGAGCCAGCACGAGGAGCAGCGGGAGCCAGCATCCTCTGGCTGGAGGATGCACTGCTACCGAGGACGCGCTGCTGCATCATCGGGAAGGGGTTGTGAGGTTGCAGGTCAAGTGACGAGTGATAGCCACACGAGGTGTGGGCTCGAGTGGGCTGTTTCGCGCGACCAACACCATCGGTGAAACAGAGGTGCCTGACCCGCTTTTCATCATGTTGGAAACCACGGATTGGACACCAGAGCAGCAAGGGCACATGCTGGAGGCACTAAAGGAGGCAAGGGAGCTCAGCCGCCATGCGTGCACAGCAGATGCTTGCACAGCACAGCATGACTTACACAGAAATTGGATGCTGCACTTGGATGCCGCCTGCTCGCAGGCCGAGAAGGCTCGGCGGCAGCGGGAGGTGCCTGTCGGGTGCGCTGATGGAGGGCTGGTGGGCAGCTCTCAATGATGCGCGTGACTTTTTGATGGCACTCATGCCTGCAACCTGTGTGGCTTGCAGGTGTGTGATTGTGAGAGACGGCAGCATTATTGCCCGAGGCCACAATTTGACCAACGAAACACGCAACGTGAGACCAACGCCCAGCGCAAGCAGCATAGCCAGAGGCATGCATGGACAGGCATTGACAAGTCAAGTCACACAGGTCTCAGGAGCCACTATGGAACCACTCAGGAACCGCTCACTGAACGCCTCAAACCTTGCGTTGATGCATGAAACCCTTGTTGCAGCCACAAGGAAACATTGGTGCGATACCTGCGTGTGCGCCTAAGTGTATGTGCATGCGTGTGGACGCTCCACAGGGGACACGTCATGCAGAGTTCCAGGCCATAGACCAGGTGCTGGAGCAGTGCGGCGGTGACGCCTCCAAGGCAGACTTTGCAAGGTACAGCCCAGCGCTGGTCACCCTCGATCCCTGCACCGCGCACGTCCACTGCCGCGCAGTTACTGCACCTTCCTTAAAGCAGTATGCCTCCAGCTGGCCTTGAAACCACGCAAGGCAACAACACTTCTCATAATTCGTGCCTCTGCTATGTCCTGCCACCCGCCATGCTGCAGCTGTCAGCTGTTTGTGACCGTTGAGCCATGCATCATGTGTGCGGGTGCCCTAGCGCTGTTGGGCTTTGGCCAAGTGTATTTTGGCTGCGGCAATGATCGCTTTGGAGGCTGCGGCTCCATTCTGAGCGTGCACGAGACCGGCTGCGGGACCTGCCGCAGGTGAGAGTCAGCAACGCACACATCTGCCTGTCCTCAAGTCTGCGTTGGCTTGATAGCTTGACCCGCTTGCATGCAAACGTGCTGTGTGCCATGCATGCCCCCGCCACAGTGGCTTCGCGGCAGGCGCTGAGGGCCGAGGGTTTCCCGCAAGAGGCGGTCTGTATAAGGAGCAGGCGGTGAAACTGCTGCAGGACTTCTACTTGTGCGGCAACCCTGCAGGTGGGTCAGGACAGCAAAGGCTACACGGTTTGCTGAGGGCATGGCGTTGGGCCAGGTTTTTCCAGTTCATGGTAGATGCACTATGTTGCTGCTGGCAAAGCCCAAAACAATGCGAATTGCCTCACATGTGCTGGTGTGGAGCGCAGCATCGCTGTTGCCACTGCATGTCCTTCTGAGCAGAGTCACTCAACTTGCCGCGTTGCTTGGCTGGCCAAGTAATGAATCTGTGCTCATGTTGCCGTCCACCCGGCTGGTGCTGTTGTTGCTCCTGTTACTGGGCCTCTCTCATGCCTCACCTGCTGCCTGCCATCTGCCTGTCATTGTTCCCAAACCACGCGTAGCCCCGAAGCCACACCGACCACTGCGGCAATCTGCTGCAGAATGATAGAGGTTCTTCAATTGGGCATATATTCCAAGGTGGTGTGTGGCTGGAATGTTCATGCATATGTTCTGATGCCTGGGCAGAAACTCAATCCGATTGTCATGTTTCAACGCGTATGCGTGGTACTCAGCTTCGTTGATCATTTCACCATTCATCAATTTAATTTTAACATTTACATGTTGCTACAGCAAGGGTGCAGCAGGATCAACGCCAGCAGCGGCATCTTGAAACACAATGGTACAGGACAGATGCCAAAGGCTTGTGAAAAAGGCCGCACAGATGTTGCGATGCGCGCTTGGTGATACAGCGCCCTGATCAGCGCTGGTGGTTGGGCGAGGTGTAACACGGAAGAATGCCAGGCCTTAAACAGGCAGGTTCGGTCACCCTCAACCCTCAACCCCTAGGGCTGCAGGCAATCAAGGGTATTGTCAAATTCGTAGCCTTGGGCCAAGCAACTGCACCATGGCCTCTTGACACCGCCCCCCCGTTATTTACCGGTCAACAGCAGAAGAACGTTGTAAGAACACGTGCGAGCGCACTGACTCTTCTTACAGCGGTTTCCCGCACTATCTGCAACGTTATGTCGCGCGACAACGGGATGTGGCGCAGCAACTGTGACCACGTTCGCCGCCTGCCTGGCAGCGAAGCCACACCTCAGCACCCCTTGACATATCCCTGCACTCAACAGCGACCAACAACTGATGAAGGCCCCATGCTGAGCTCAGAGCCAGCAAGCTAAGGAATACCCAATGCCGATGCAGCGTGCAGCAAGCGATCAGGTCTACATACCTGGGCGCACAGACAGCTAAGGCGAAGGAAAGCCGCTCAAGGGATGCTTTGACCCTCAGCAAGCGTCATCATTCACCCTCCCTCGTCATGCTGCGCAGCCCGGCAGCAGCACCTCGATGCACGTCGCGCTCTCAACACTGCCGCTGCTGGCGTTGACCATCGGCACCTGAGGGCTGACCAGCACCCGGCCCCCAACGGCCTGCACAAGCTGCTCAGCCATGGCGATCGACACCAGCCCCGACCCTGGCATCGCAGGCCAGGTGCCGGAGGCCGAGGCGGCCCTGCCGCCGCCACTCGGCGCCGCCGTACCTGCCG
>JAWZTI010001829.1:0-11144 GCA_039880955.1 Chlamydomonas urium | reverse complement strand
GGGGGGGCGAGACGTTCATGGACCGCGTTGATGAAGGGGCAGCGAGGCAAGGTGACAGGTATATGTATTCTCAAAGGGAGCACTATGGTGCAGTGCATGGCTCTCCACATTGCCCCTTGCGCCTGCGCCCGCTGCTCTGTCACTTGAGCTTGAGCGCACGCCCGTTGACCATGGCTTCCAGCTAATGCCACTTGTGTCATGCCCTCACACGTGCTCATATTTCTGGCCTGCCTCCCTCCTTCCACCCCTGGTTTTCCGCCTCCCTCTCACTTGAGCTTGAGCGCATGGAACTTGGGCATGGCCTCTCGCTCCTGCCTCTCACGCTCCTCTGCCGACAGCAGGTTGTTGGGCCGGGCGCGCACACTGGTCAGCAGGTGTGGAGACTGCGGGGCCGGCAAGGAATATACAAGCACCGCTTTGAAACAGGTAAGCGCTGCTTGTCCCTTATATCAGTGAAAACACCCTGCTAACAGCCTGCCCCTCTTAAGCAGCTGCCTGCGACCTGCTGGTGAACGGGGGACTTGTTGGGGAACGCTCTGTGGCAAATGCATGCAGCGTGCATCCCCAGCAGCTGCCTGGAAGCTGCGCACCTTGGCCTCTGTCATGCACAGCGGCTGCGATGGCGGAAGGGGTGCAGGCTTGGACCTGAACCTGGCGGGTGTCCTCTTGAAGACCTCCTCCACCTTGACCACCAGAGCCTTGAAGGGTGTGCCGCTGCCGTGGCCCTGCAGCGCAGGGGAGCAGGTGGACCAGCAGGTGAGGGTTTGCCTTACCCGCTCACCAAGGTATATGCCTTTGCTTCACTGATTGTGACTCCGGCATAGCCTCGGGCAGCCCGCGCAGTCAATAGAGCGCTTCAAGGATGCACAGGGCGCCCGCCCTTGCTGCTCCGACTCCTCTGCGGAGTCTGCTGCACGCTGCAGTCTATTCCTCATACTGGCGTAATTCTGGTGGCGACGTCGCCCGCCAATTACTTCCAGCCGCGCTACGTTATATAACTGGCGCATCTGCCCCCCCCCTACGTGCCTCATCAGAGTGGCAGTGCAGGCGTGCCCGCTTGGCAGTGCGCAGCTCCACGTCGTCCGGCAGCGTCAGCGGCTTGGTCGACACCGCCGGCAGCACCTGCGCAGCCATGACAACAAAACAGCTCCTTCAGCCCACTGAGTACTAACGTCCTGCGCTGTTACCAAGCCCACCGCAAGACGCAAGGCGTAAGGTGGCCCACACTGTCTTCTTTCGACTCACAGAGGAGCGCAGATCTTTCACCCCAGTTGCCTCACCTTGTGTGGCCTCAGCACCCGCTTCAGCTTCACAGCTGCCGCCGTCCTCACTGCAATACCAGCTGCCCTGCCCTTCGCCCCAGCCCCTACCCGGCCCGTCCCAGCTGCAGCAGCCCGCGTGGCTGCTGATGTCGCCCCCCTTGCTGCTGCACCAGCTGCCGCCATCTGCGCTGCGCTGGCCGCAGCGCGGGCATGCGCCCTGCCCCTGGAAGACGCCACTTGCTTGCAGATCTGCGCGGCAAGGCGCAGGCTGCTGGCCTTCTTGCCCGGCACCTGTGCGTCTTCAGGTGCACCGGGCTTGCCCTTGGCGCCAACGCTGCTGCGCCGGTGAGGAGCAGCCAAAGCAGCGACGGACAACGGGACTGCCTGGCCAGGGGCATGGGCATCGCAGGCTGCTGCCTCGTTTTCATGGCTTGAGGCGCACTCTTGCTGGTGCGAAGGCTTGGCCGATGGCCATCCGGGGTGTGAAGCTGCTGGCTTGGCTGCTGCCGCTGTCGCGGGTGCTGCGCGTTGGGCTGTTGCTGGGACCTTGCTTGCTGATGCTGGTGCCTTGGCAGCTGAGGCCTTGGCAGCTGAGGGTTTGCAAGCTGAACCCTGCAGGGCCGGCTGCTGCTGCTGCTGCTGCCGACTGGGCTGTGCTTGCAGTTGCGGCTGCTGCTGTGGCTGATTCTCTTGGCCAGCAGCGGTGGCCTTGGGCACTTTCCAAGTTGCCCTGCTGCTTGCTTCTGTGACAACACTCAGGCAAGCCAAAGCAAAGCGCTTGTCAGTGCGCCACAACTTAGCATGCTACCCTGTGTTAGGTGGCAGATCGGTCACATGTCCTATCATTGCGCTGTGGCTAGGTGCAAACTCACCAGCATTGATCTTGCTGGCTGCCGCCTTCATGCCACCCCAGGAGGTAACGATGTTGTTGATCATGCCAACAATACCGCCGGCGGGCTTGCTCATCCCGGCTGCTGCTGTCTCAGCCTGCTCTGCAGCCTCCACAGCAACCTTCCGCGCGCTTTTCGCTTTGCGCTGCGGTCAGTAACCGCCGGTCATGCAGTGACGGCGCGTTGCCAATGCACTGCAGTTATATGGTGTGCGCTGCATACATGTTGTGAAAGAGGCGTCATGGATGCATGCCATACCTTTGAGCTCGCTTGGTTCACATTGGCCTGAACCTCTGCCAAGGGAGACCGCATGGACACCACACCTGCATGCAAGTGTGCACACAGCAAGCGGTTAGGGAAGCGTCTATGGGCGCTCGAGCATACCATGACGCGTGTGTAACGCACCCTGTTCATCGTCCTGGGCGTCGAACCAGCGCGAGGCGCATGAGGTGCCCTCATCGTCCCGCCGAAAGTCATAGAAGCGCAGCGCGTCGAACTCATAGGCAGGGTCCAACGTTTCCATGGCGCACGCACGGCTGAAAGCTGTTGGCGCGCGCCTGGACACCAACTGGTGACGACAGGTGGCTGCTTGGTCAAAGGGTTTGGCTGAACTTTCATGTATGAAACCTGGCCGTCCACACCTGTTGCTGAATCTGCCTCGGCGCCCTCAGCACGTTGACGCTGCACGCAACGATGGCGGCGCTGTCACCGTGCCTCAGATACGGCTGGCACCAGCATCAGGGCCATCAGGGTCAACGGCAACAGCAGGGGGCCACGCCCAGCCACACAAGCTGCCTTATCAGACCCAGCCACAGGCGGCCCCTGCAGCAGGCACTATGTGCACATCCAGCAGCCGTAGAGCCGCTGGCTTATGCTGGAGTGATGCTGTCCATGAGCGGGCTTGTGCCGCCACCCATGTGCTTTGATGCGGCATGCCAGGCAGCGGCAGACCGCACCTTCCTAGTGGTCCTCAGCCTGCCTGTGCTGGGCCTCATAGCATGGCTTCGCTATCTGCTGCGGCCAGTGCCAAAAGAACTGAAGGTGCACACATGGGAGCTGGGTGTTGAGCTGTCGTGGCAAGCAAAACCATGTCAGCCAGTTGATGCAACCGGCAGATATATGGACTCACAAGCGACAGGCACGCACCCTGGCTGCATTGCGCCACACTTGCCCTGCAGGATTCTGGACAGGTGTTTGAGGACAAGAACACCGGCATCGTGTTTGGCGCACCGGGCAGTTCGGCACCAGAGCGTGACAAGAACGTGCGTACGTGTGCATGCGGGTACAGGGGTACCAGCAGAGTCAGTTGCTAGACCACCCCAAGTCCACACACTGTTCATGCTGCCATTGGTGTGTCTATCTGCAGGGTGAGCTGGCGTTCCGAGTGGTGTCCTTCACACCCTGGCCCGTGGAGCCTGGGTACGAGGGTGAACGGCTACGCTTGGGTGTGGGGCCCATTAATAAGACACAACTCAGGTATGACACAGGCAGGGGACATGGCGGGCACCTGCGTCACCTGTGACCAAATGAATCGCAGAGAGTGTGTGTGTGTGTTCCTGGCGCCCATAGAAGGTGTGGTGTGTGGCGGTCACACCCACGCAGGACGTATGTGATCCCGAGGGTGCTGCCGCAGCCCAGCGAGCTGATCATGGCGTCGCTCCCGCGGCCGCTGGGGCTGGTGCTGGAGTACGACGAGCGACGCAAACGGGCGACAGTGGTGGAGCTCATAGAAGGCAGTGTTGCTGAGCAGAAGAGCAAGGTGTGACAGCGCTTGGCAGCGGGCTTAGGTTGCTGCTCAGGGTGGTGGTCTGTGCTGATTCTGCGTCTCGTTACGATCGCCTTATGTCTGACTGCGCCCTTGTGGCAGGTGGCAGCGCTGAACCGGCAGCTGGCAGCCGAGACAGTGCTGCCAGGCGACGTGCTGAGGGCTGTGACCTGCACGAACTTTGTTTACCCAACCAAGGCTCTGTTCGGAGCAGCGGCACCGGAACGGCACATTGTGAGTCTGCGCCCTGGGGCAACTGCTGTATGTTGACGCCAACGACATGCACCTTGTTCCATTCACCTGGTGTGGACACCCAGGGTTGCGCTCTATCAATGATGTTTGCGTTATCAACACGTAGCAAGCCCTATCTCCCAGCACTGAGGCGTCTTACCCAGCTGCTTCCCTGAACCGCTTCTGCCAGGTGCTCTACAGTGCAGACGACCGCAAGTTCACAGAGACATGCAACGCGCTGCGCATGGGCAAGGCATCAGATGGGCCTGTGACGTTAATCCTAGAGCGACGGGTGGCGGCAGCAATGGCAGCGCAAGGGTTGGGCAGGGAGGCTATTGCTGCTTCAGGATCATGATAGGTTGCTCAAATGAACAACCAGGCCCTTTTTTCCTGTAATCAGAACCTGCGTTTGCGGTAATTTCTGCGGTCACACTTTGAATGTTTAAACCACAGCTAGGCGGCCAGAGTTCCACAATAGCGTGCTGAACGCAAAGCTCGACGCAACAGCATCAATGGTGAACACGGACGTCGCCGGATTCTGGTGCGCATACGCTGTGGTAGCGCAGCACGCCCGCAGATCCTCGCCACTTGCTTCCCTCTAACCCGGCGTGGTTGCATTGTCTTCGCACAGCTTGCCGGACTGCGGCAAGTGCAAGGCCGGACTGTCTGACCTGGGACCTGCATGCTATGAGGTGGGCAACAAGCACATGCGTAGTTCACAGCTGAAGGTGCAACATGCCAACGGGAGCACCTCTTGCACGTCACTCCATGCCGCAGTCGTGCGAGTTCTTCGTCAAGTTCCGGTGGTTGACAGACTGCAAGCAGACAGGAGAGAAGCGCTTTGGCCAGTACCCACACTGCGCATGTACGTGGGCACAAGTGTTTGTACCCGTGCAAACGAGGGGGAACAGGGAGCGTGAGGCACCTGCTGCTTGACGCAGAGCGGCAGGCTGCGGTGCTCAGTTTGCTGCTGTCTCATGCCACGCAGGCTGGTACAACTGCCCGTTGTGCCTGTCAATGTGCTTCATCCCCTGCTGCTGCCCGGCGGTCTACTTCAGAAACATGGAGAAGATGACTGGCAGGTCATACGAGAGCAGCTGCCTTGTCGGCTGCCTGCTAACATGCTGCTGCTACATGGTGCGCTGTGCGGCAGTGCGCAAGAGCCGGGGGCTTCAAAGGAATAGCCAGGCAATATCGGCAGCACAGTGCTGGTTGAAAGCTGCATCGCTTCACCTGCACCGAAGTCTTCTTGCCTGTGCAACGCTCTCATGCTTGCCTGCACCTGCAGAACTGGTGCTACTACGCCCGGCACCGCACGGCATTCCGCGAGAAGTACGGCATCCGCGGCAGCGCCTGCAGCGACTGCTTCCTGTTCCCCTGCGCCTCCAGCTGCTACACCTGCCAGGACGCCAACGAGCTGCAGGTGGGGGGCTTGTTCGTGCTTTGCACCGCAAGCCTTGCAACGCACATGTTCTGAATGTTTGACTTTGCAAGTGGGGTAAAGCTGAAGGCCTGGAGCTAGGAAATGCTGCCTGTGGGCAGGCCTGTGACACAGCCTGTGCAATGTTGTGATGACGCCCTGTGCGTGCAGGAGCGCGGTGGCTACGAGATTCCCTTTTGCAGCGCGAAGGTTGCCTCCACTGTCCGCAGCGCCACTGGCGGTAACATGCTCACGGAGCAGGCGGCGAAGGGCTATGACAAGGCTGTGGACAAGGTGCAGATGACGATTGTTCCCAACCGCACCTAGTGGTGCTTGCCCTGCCCCAACAGCTTCTTGTGCATTTCCAGCCATGTATCATGCTGTGTGTACTTTCCGTTCCTGTTGTGCTGCACCTATTCCATACGCGCGGCAGTAGATCAGTGACTTTTCTTTGCGTGCGACTTTGTATATTCGCAATAAATTTGAACAAGCTAAAACCAGAGGGCACATCAGGCCAGCTGAGAGGAGAGGGCGCAGCGTTTGCATCCCTTGGATGTCCTGTGGCACCACTGCATGAGACACGGGCGCTACTGGCATCGTGCGTGGAGACCAGGCGGCTGACTGCACAGGTCATGCCGGGCCTTACGGCTGTCAACAGTCTTGACTCAAGACTGTGCCAATGGTGCAGGTCGATACTGCACTGTTGTCTTCCGAGGCCAAGCGCATGTGGCAACTGGCAGCACAACGTGTGCTGCACGAAACTCAGGGCAGGATGATCACTTGGCAGCAATCTTGCAGCAATGCATTTCTGGACTCGCAACTCACATAAGAGAGAGAGGACCCTGTGAAATGAAAGTGAAATCGACAGCGATTTACTTGTGTGGACGGTGTGCCGAGACAATTTCCCGCGCGCCTCCGCCAGTGCGGCGCAATCCTGCAGCGACCATGCGCAATGCGAATACAGCTGCCGAATCGTTCCTGACGTAGGCGTGCACGGGTTTGTTGAACGCACTTCTCGCGCGCTCATCAGACAGCGCGTGTCCTCTGAACATTTAATCAGCACCGGCAGCAGCGTGCCAGGATGCAGGCGCCACCGCCCGATGTGTACTATCAGCAGCAGCAAGCGACAATGATGCAGCCCGGCCCTCCCCCTCCTCCTCCCCCTCCGTCCGATGTCCCTGCACCGTCACCGCCACCGCCACCACCACCACCTCCTCCATCAGGGCCGTCAGATCAGCAGGGCCAAGGGCAGGATGCTGCCTATGCTGCCTATGGCTACTCCCAGAGTGCCCATGCAGCACCGGACGGCACACATGCCCATGCGATCGATGGTGCTATGGGCCATGCGGGGGGTCAGCAGCCAACAGAGGTGTCACAGCAGGCGTACCAGGAGATGACACCAGAGCAGCAGGCGCAGTACCTGGCCCAGTGGGAGGCGTGGCAGGCGTACTACGCGCAACAGGGCTGGTACGGCCACGAGGCGGCGGGACAGCAGGCGCAGGACCCAGCACACATGCAGCAGCAGCAGCAGCAGCAGCAACAGCAGCAGTACTACGCGCAGGGCATGGACGCGCAGCAGCAGCAGTACATGCAGCAGGTGCGTCCCACCGTTTGCTTGCTCCATTCCAAGAAATGCTGCTTGCTTCATTCAAAGGAAGGCAGTCATGACAGTCTCTAGTATGCATGAACACTGCACTCAGGTCACTGTGTTCTCATCAGAGCAGCGTTGCCTGGTCAAAGCCCTTCTCAACCCGCCCCCAATCCCACACTGCCACCCATGCTCTGCCTCCCCTTGTGCTTTCATACTGTCCTCAAAACCTTTCTTTAGAGGAATCATGCTCATTGCCACTCTGATCTGCGCATGGCCTGCCATGTCCTGCACAGGGTTACTACGACCAGCAGCAGCAGTACGGTCAGCCAGGGATGCACTACAACGACCAGGGCGGCATGGCGGCGCAGATGCAGCAGCAGCACGGCATGTACTATCAGCAGCAGCAGCAGCAGCAGGTGCGCACACATTAGCCACTCATGCTCCACACATGCACGTTTCACTCTGTATGCTTGCTTGCACACTTTCCTGTTAACCCCTGCGGCATGGCCACCTGTGCATGGTAGCGCCTCATGGCCGCCTTGCATGGCTCACTCCGACACCGTGACACCGAGAAGCAAAGCATGCTTGCTCACTGATGTCTCCTCCCTGATCACTCCATCTTCCATCTTGCTGCTGCCTGTATTTGATTAGTGCCCCCACTGACCTTGCCTGACCAGGGCTACGGTCAAGCCTCTGGCGGCTCTATGTATGGTCAGCAGCACACGCCTGCTCCTGGCAGCCTCAAGGCGCTGATGGGTGGTTTGGGAGGTATGGAAGCTGCCCCCCAGCCGGCCGGCTATGGTATGGGTAGCTATGCCTACAGCCAAGGTATGTGGAAGCTGAGGCGGCGGGCCACTGATGTTGCTGTTGATTGGACTGAGGTTAAGGCTGTTGCTGTGGGCAGAAGAAGCAGGGTTAGAGCCTTGTTGGGAGCATCTGGAGCGGGGTTAGTGCAACCTTGGGGCAATACTTATATTACTGTTGACTGGACAGAGGTTGAGGCTGCTGCTGTGGGCAGAAAAGGCCGGGTCAGAGATCTGCTGCTGGGAGCATCTGGAGCGGGGATTATGCAGCATCGGGGCAGCACTGGGCTTGTTAACGTTTGGCCTGTGGTTGAAACTGTTGCTATGGGCAGGGCTGCAGTTGATGTGTGGGGGGGGGATGCTTTCTGCTGCACGTTGCTTGGCAACTGCTGTCGCAAAGGACAACAACGCTTTCCTTTGCAACAACGTTTCTTCATCACAGTTAGCCGACGCTGGCTGCATCAAAACAACAACACAGCGTTTGCCATGGATTGAAGCTGCGCTTATCGCTTTTGATTACACAGAGGTAGTTGTGCCACGCGATGCTGAGCCTGCATGACCTGAACCAACGATCAACAACCAACAATGTGTGTTGACCAAAAGCGTTTATGTGCTTCTCGATTGGCTTGAGCCCATGATGTTGTGTTGCATAGAGGAGCGCATGGACAAACACATATTATGTTTTCGACTGCCAGTGTACCATTGCTCCCTTTCTGTACCATTGCCCCCTTCTCCCCCCCTACTTTCTCCACACCTCAGGTGACACCGGCATGGGCATGCATGCAGGCTCCTCAGCCGCCATGGCAGGAGGCATGGGCATGGCAGGATATGGCACAGGTATGGGCTCTGGTATGGGCCCAGGTATGAACATGGCAGCTGTTGGAGCACCAAGCATGGGACCAGCGGCCGGCGTAGGTCCTGCAGCAACAATGCCTGCCATGTCAGCGATGAGTGCAGGGGCAGGGCTGCCGGCAGTTGGGGCAGGGTTAGGGCAGGTAGGGTTGGCGTCAGGGCAGGCGGCACCTGCCAAGAAGGTGCCGGAGTGGCTGCGCGAGATGCTGCTGAAGAAGCAGCAGGAGGAGGCGGTTGCGGCGACCAAAGCAGCGGCCAAGGCCAACAAGCCCCGGGCAGGGGATGGGGAGGAGGAGGAAGAGGAGGAGGGGGACGAGGAGGAGCAGGGGGGCAGGGCGGGGGGCAGGAGGAGGTTCTCTGAGGCGCCTGGTGTGGGCAGTGGGGCGCCAGGTAGCAGGTGGGGAGGGCCAAGCCTGGCGGAGGAGGAGGAAGAGGAGGAAGAGGAGCGGCGGCGGGAGCGGGAGGCGGCACGACAGGTGAGCACACTGCGGTGTTGGGCAAGGGCGGAAGTGTGGGCCTGAAGTGAGGGCGGAAGTGTGGGCCTGAAGTGTGGATGGTGCTGTTATTGAGGCATGTGATTTTTCAACGACACCGGAAGGATAAGGACTGTGTCTGGGTCAAACATGCTTGCTGTGGCAAGGGGTGCGTTGCCACGCGCTGCTCAAGATGATGCACGTTATGCATGGCCCAGCATGTGCAGGCTGGTGCTGTGTGCAAGACACATCACGCATGTGTGCGAGACACATCATGCATGCTGCATTGAGCAGGGCTTGCTTGCATGGTGCATTCTGCAATGAGCAGGCCGTGTGTATGTTGTGCTTTGCAGGCTGCACAGAGATCAAGCGCAACCTTGCCACGCCCCCGCATCCAGATGCTGCATTTGAAATGTATGCTGCAGTTAGCCAATCACACTTGTGCTGTGCTTTGCAGGCTGCATATGCTGCAGAGATCAAGCGCAACCTCACCACCATCCTGCTGGAGGTCACTGACCAATTGTTTGGTGAGTCAAGCCCCGCACATCAGACCACAAATGATTAAGTTGCCCAACCCTAGGGGTCCTACCGTCGTCAGAGCTGTGAGACGGGCAAGCAGCTGCTTTGGAATGGGCGGGCTGATAACTGATTGCTGGAGTTGCCGACCAGTTTTCATGGAAGTCAAGCTCGCATGATCAACCCTGGGGTATGGAGTTTCACAGTTTCAAGCCCCCCCTTGGGCTCAGAAAAGTGAGACGGCAACCAGCTGCTTTGATATGCTGATGCTGACCAAACCCTCGCACCCCATCCCCCTGCATCCCCTCACTACCCTGGTTCGAGAGATCGCCCACGAGGTGCACACAGACCTGAGCGCCAAGCTCAAACGCCACTCATCCTCCGCCCATCAGCATGGCAACCCCCATGAGCCTACCCCTGAAAACGCATACCATCTGCCCCCATACCATGTTGACCCCGTACCATCCTTCCCCCCTTCATATCCATGAAGGTGAGATCGCCCATGAGGTGCATGCAGACCTGAGCGCCAAGCTCAAACGCCACTCATCCTCCGCTCATCAGCGCGGCAACCCCCACGAACCCAAGGCTTCGCCCCGCGAGGGCGCGGTCAAGATCTCTGCGGCTGCCACAAGGGCTGGCAGTGGAGGCCTGGTGGGGGGTGACGATGACGATGGGAAGGATAACGGAGATGATGATGGTGAGTGAAGATGCATCGGGGAGGGGTGCAGAGGGCAAGCATGTAGGCTGGGCTGTGCATGGTGAGGGTCTTTGGGGCTGCCACAAGGGCTGGCAGTGGAGGCCTGGTGGGGGGTGACGATGACGGTGGGAAGGGTAACGGAGATGATGATGGTGAGTCAAGATGCATCGGGGAGGGGTGCAGAGGGCAAGCATGTAGGCTGGGCTGTGCATGGTGAGGGTCTTTGGGGCTGCCACAAGAGCAGGCAGGGGGGGCCTTGTGGGCCGTTGCTGCACTTGTAAACATGGGCCCTGCTGCCCTGCTGTACCCATCACAAGCGACTCCAATCTGCTGCACATTAGTGACACAGCAGGAGAAGCGCATGCATTCTTCAAAACACGAACGTTCCCCTCTTCCCACTCCTGCTGACTATGTGTATGCTGCCCCGCTGCTCCCGCCACAGACGGTCCCAACCTGCTGGGCATCGGCTACTCCGATTCTGACGATGAGGATCAGGACGGCAAGGGCAAAGGCGGCAGGGAGGAGCGCAGGAAAGCGCCTGACGGGGCAGGGGCTGACAAGTCAGGGGCAGATGGGGCAGGGGCAGACAGGGCGGGGGGCGATAGGGCAGGGGCAGACGTGGCCGCAGAGAGGACACAGGCGGC
>JAWZTI010001828.1:0-11145 GCA_039880955.1 Chlamydomonas urium | reverse complement strand
GTCCGGTCAGGGGTCCGGTCAGGAGTCAGCCAGGTAGGGCCCCTCCTCAATGTCTGTACACTGCAGGTTCCTTCACACCTCCCACACCTTCCACACACCCACACCTGCGCCGCCTCCGGCGACCTCATCTGCGTCGTCTCTGTCATCTGCGCCACCTCCGCCTCCCTCTCCAACTCTATCAACTCCCTGGTCAACGCCACAAAGCTTTCCAAGCTGGGGACAGCGCTGGCGGCAGCAGCTCCCGGTTTCGCTGACGCTCGTCTCACGCCCCCGGGGGCCGGGGGTGTGGAAAGTGTGGAGGCGCAGGTGTGAGAGACGCGGCGATCGGCATCCTGCTGGAAGTGTGGGGCTGCGTCCACACCCAGGTGCTGCTGCAGGGCCTGGCAAAGCGCCTCATCTGACATGGGAGGGGTGCAGCCGGCGGCGTCCAGGTCCATCTGTTGGGCGTGGGTGCGGGGGACAGGTGTGGGAGGGAGAAGGCGATGCGTGTCAGGTCAACCTGACCAAGGGCTAGGCGTGGGGGAGAAAGGTGTGGGCATGCCTCCCCATTCCCCTTTGCACACTTAGCACACGGCCCCCTTGTATGCCCACCCTCCCTTGGTCTGACCACTTGCCCCTACCACTCCGCCCTTCAACGCCACCCACTTCTACCTCACCAGCTGGCCTGGCCCCATCCCTCCTTCCATGCCTTGCCTCACCAGCCCCATCCCTCCTTCCATGCCTTGCCTCGTTAACTGTCCTGAACCCATCCCTCCTTCCCTTGCCTCACCAGCTGGCCTGAACCGATGGCGATTCGCCTGCTGGCATCTGTGCCTTCACTCGCATGGGGCAGGCCCTCTGCCTCCGCCACGCCATGCAGCAGGGCGCGTTGACGCGGGGTCAGGCTGGCGGGGAACAGCACCTGATGCACGCCATGCAGTGAGCGGCATGTTTCAACGAGTGGTGTGGCGTCAGATGAGTGGCAGGAGAGGGAGTAAGGGAGGGTGGCGGCGTGGATTGAGATGGGTGTGAGAGGCAAGGGCGAGGTGCAGGGGTGCTGGGAAGCAGCAGGTGAGCTGGAGTACCGATGTAATGCAGCTGAGTGCATGATTGTTGTTGTTTTTCACTTGCACTGGGGATAGGCAGTGGGTGCTGGCCCTCCACCCCCAGTCATGGAAGTGCATGCCAGGGCCGTGCGCTTGCCTTCGTCGATGCGCCCGGCCGCGAGCCGTTACCTCCCCCCATTACAGATCACTGCCCTGACGCACAGCCCGCGCTGCTCTTCCCCGAGCAGCCACCGTCCTCCGTCAGCAATCCAGCCTTGTGTGAGACAATGTGATGTGCACATTCAACACAGAACTCCGTCATTTTGCCCTTTGCTGCGAGGCTTCCATTCCCGTTGCTGGTACGCTCCATGCCCACCACGACACCTTGCCGCACAACTAGAGCAGTTTCACATGTAAAAATCGGCGGATAGGAAAGGGATCAAAAGGAGACGCGCCCCTGGTTCTTCAAGCAAGCGGTGAGTCAGCGGCTTGCATGGCCAAATCCCATGTTGGTGCGTCTGCCTCTCAGCTCAGCGAAGAGCTGAAGGTTGAGTTGCCAACAGATTCAATGATAGCCGTGGCACACATGTGCCTCGTGGCAAGCAAGAGCAGGCGACTAGCTTCACCAGCAGCACTGCATGGCCTGTAGGCTAGCACCAGCCTGGCCCATCTCCCCCTGCCTGACTTGATAGGCCTTGAGGCCCCAACGCACAGCCTGCCCAGGCAGCTACAACATAGGTGTCCTAAGCCAAGCACCCACAGTGCACTCTTCAGCTCTGCAACCCCCGTCTCTGCCTGCAAGGACCGCAGCTGAACGAGCTTCACAGCTGGGCTTCAACCGGCTGATATTGCATCACAAGCAGGCGTCAAATGGCTGCTGCGCCTGCTGCGCTCTGCTCCCGCTGCTGGTAGGTGCCATGACATCAGCTCATATTGCACCCTGCGATTGCGCGGCCTGTTCACGGCTTTAGGCCTGTTTAAGCTCACAGTCTTAGGCCTTGTGCAGCTCACAGCGTGAGACCTGTTGCAGCTCACAGCTTTGCCCACTCCAGCCTCCTCAGCAAGTAGGCCAGCTCCACATCCTTGGTGAGGGGCATGACCCAGTCGCGGTACAGGTTACCCACAGCCTGGGGGCTGATCTTGAGCTTGATGTCTGCGCATGCAAGGGGAGGGAGCGAGAAGAGCAGGGAGGCGGGGTCAAAGCAGGGTGTTGAAGAGCAGTTCTGCAAGACGGGGGCTGATCTTGCACTGATTTGTGCAGAAGGGGGTTGGGGAAGAAGGGCAGCAAGGGGGAGAGTGTTGCTGTCAAGGTAGGCCCTGAAGACAAGGCAGGCAGCCCAGGCCTAGCCCAGCCCCTGCTGCAGCCCAGCGCAGCTGCTAGCCTAGCGCTTGAAAGCTTGTTGTCATGACGCCCAGCACATCACTGACACTCCTTGTTCCCAAAACCCTCCATGAGCCCTCTCACCGTCTGTCTCTGTGTCAGCCGGCACACCACTGACCTTCCCACTCACAGCTGCCAAACGCCCCCTACTCAAAGCCCTGAGCCCCCTCACTGTCTGTCTTGCGCACCACTGACCTTCCCACTCAAAGCTGCCCATTGTGCCCTATGAAAGTATTGAGGCCCCTCACTGTCTCTTGGGGCCGCCAGGTTACACCACTGTCCTTACCAACCCCAGCCACCCAGCCACCCTCCTGTGGCGTACTGGCCCCACCCACCATCTGTCTTGGGGCCGCCCGGCACACCAATGTCCTGGCCGAAGGTCGCCGCCTTGAGCATGACCCTCTGGATGACCCTCTCCTCCACAGCCACGTCTGTGAGCAGGTCCATGATGCCCTGCTCATCCTTGGCCTGGATGAGCTTGGTGTACTCCACAGGCTTCTCCCTAAAGGGCATTGCCAAGCAGCGTTCAAACATGAGCAGGAGATTCAGCAATGGCGAGCAGGGAATCAGCCTGGTGTCCTCCACAGGCTTCTCCCTGCAGCAGCAAACAGGGGCAGCAATTGTGCACCAAAGTCATCAGTGGACAGCCTTCTCAGCCTTCCCACCAATGGCAAGCAGCGGATCAGCTTGGTGTCCTCCACAGGCTTCTCCCTGCAGCAGCAAGCAGGGGTAGAAATTGTGTACAACAACCGTCAGTGGGCAGCCTTTTACCATCAACGTCCAACAATGACGCGTAGGGGATTAGCTTGGTGTTCTCCACAGGCTTCTCCCTGCAGCAGCAAGCAGGGGTAGAAATTGTGTACAACAACCGTCAGTGGGCAGTCTTCTACCATCAACGTCCAACAATGACGCGTAGGGGATTAGCTTGGTGTTCTCCACAGGCTTCGCCCTGCAGGGCATCGCCAAGCAGTGCTCATGTGAAAGCCGTTAGTGGGCAGCCTTCTTATGCTTCTCCCTGAAGCCTTTTCTAGGCTTCTCCCTGAAGCAGCAAACAGGGGCATAACGAAGCAGCATTCATGCTCAAGCCGTGAGCGTGCAGCTCTCTTACCAGCTACAAGGATGACAAGCACGGGAGGATCGGCAGAGTGTACCAAACAGGCATCTTCTTTGAGAGGGTAAGGTAGCACCAGGTGTTATGTGTTTGTTTTGCAGCGCATGCACCATCAATACAAATACCATGAGGGTGGCAGAACCAACCATCCCTCTCCGCACACCTGAACTTTGCCTCTGCCACGAACATGCCGTAGTGGATGCGCTTTGACAGCGCCTGCAGCAGCGTCACATCCAACATGCTGGAGGAGCCATAGTTGTTGTCGTCACCAGGCACGGTGATGGCTGTAGGGGAAAAGGGATCAGGGGAACAGGGAAACATGGTGAGTGGACTTGGAACATGTTGGAACATGTGCAACACGCTCAGAATACTGGAGAAGCAGTAGCTGTTGTTGTCAACAGGCATAGGGGCTGCAGTGGGGACAGGGGACAGGAGACATGGGGTGTGAGGCAGAGGCATCTGAGCCATCAACAATTCTTCAAGAGTCTCACCAACCTCCTCGCCCGCCCCCCCTTTCCCACGCTCCTGGGCCCCCCTCATCTGGCAGCACCTCCTTGACAGGAACATACAGGAGCCCCTCCTCCCCTCCTCCCAGCTCCTGCTTACCTGGCAGCACCTCCTTCACGTACAGCGACAGTATTCTGTCATTGATGTTGACGCTGGGGCTGTAGGGGGCCAGCACAGGCTCGAACTGCATGGGCGGCAGCACCAGCGCTGGCAGGTCGTCTGCGCAAACGGTAGCACACAGGGACACAGGATAGGTGGTGCAGCCGTCAAACAACACATACAGAACAACATGGCACAATAACATGGCACACAACAAACATGTACTGCAGGCAGTGGGGGCCATGGTTCACTGCTTCAAGCAGGGTAGTGTAGCGCACAGCACAGCGCATGCAAAGCAGCCATCATACTCCTTGATCAAGCTTTCAGCCCTTACTCCTGGACAAGGTACGATGGACAGTGACTTTCAGCCCCAATAACGTGCCGCCTTTCAACGCAGCTGCTCCTCACGCAACCCTACCAGGAGCTGACTGAATTCCACACAACCACCCTCCATCACTTTCCATTCCCTCCCTGGCCACAGGCAGAGCCCAGAAGCCCACGCACTGGGAAAGAAGGCGTGCTCGTCAGGGCTGGTGTAGCGCCGCATCTTGCCATGCGTCTGCTCAGTGTCGCGCAGCGCATACTCCAGCAGGGAGTAGCGACGGCCGGTGCGCGGGCAGAAGCCTGCATGCATGCAACACGCCAGCATGGCATGGCATCAGCATGTCAGTATGTGCGCAGTGAATGCCATGGCAGGAGAGTGAGCTGCGCACTGAGCAGCGGCTGCGTATGAGCTGGTATGTGCAGGCGAGGAGCAGGTTCTTGACCATGGGTAGTTTGTAGCCCAGCCCATGCAGAAGCAGGTGCGCAGTCACTCACACCCATGCAGGCCTACCTGCCCACACCCATGCACACTGCCAGGAGCGCACCTGGCACGGGCACGCCCTCTGAGACGTACACCGCATCGTTGCGGGCAAACTGTGCACGCTCGATGAGGCCGAAGATGATGGTGTCCTCTTGACGGATCAGCGCGCTGCGAATGTTGGCCAGCGACAGCGAGTCGCTCATGTCGATCGTTGCCATTACGTCCTTCACAGCCCGTGGCGCAGCCTGCGCACAGCAGCGTGCGTGCGTGTGGTGAGGCGCGTGCATGCAGGATGATCAGTTTGCGCACAGGCCCCTGGAAACGCGGCTCTTACCATGCGCCTCGCCACAGCGCCATTGCTGCGCGCCTTGCAAGCGGTTGTGCAGCGCTGCTGCGAGAAGCGCATTTGGTGTGCACTGTGGTCTGGCACCAGGATGCCACGCCAGGTAGGAAGTGAGTGTTGTGTGACTGCAGTCATGTGCCCCTTGATTATTGGGGTTTCTGAAGTCGAGCAGCTATGCTTTTTCAAAGGCAGGCGCAACGAAGGGGCAAACACAACGCAAAGACTGTCAGAGGCCGATTACACACCATAGGACCTGGAATGGTTTCTAGCGTTCTTGTGATTTTAATGCATGCAAGAATCATCTGCCCAGCACAATTAAGGCGTGCCTGGAGCATGAAATGAATATCGATGCCGCGCATAGCGCTGGAGTAGTGAGGGTGAGGTTTTATGTTGCCGCTGGGGCAAAACTGGATTGACCAGATGCCGCCATCTGAAAGCGACAGCAAATGACTGCCAAAGGACATGTACGGCAGCATCTCTACTGAACATCAACGACTCCAACCACATGGTCTGTTGCATCCTTAGCGCCTGGCAGTAGAGGCGGCACCAGGGAGCACCATGAGATCAGGTGCGCGTAATATTCCAGCGCAGAGCTGGGACAGAAACAAGCAAACCAAGCAAGCACGTGTTGCCGCAACAATCAGCTTCGTGCACCAAGCACTTGCACCCTCACATGACGGTGGCGCCTCACCGCACGCCTTGGTCACAGTCCAGAGTCGAAGAGCCAAGTGTCCTCCAAGGCAGTCAGGTCACACAGCTTGGTCAGCTTGCGGTTGTCAGGCAGCCCCCTCCGCAGCACTGCCCACAGCGGCAGCTCAGCCTCATCGGCCAGCCCTGCCCAGCCAAAGTGCATAAAGCGGACATCGATGTCCTTGGCTACTGCAACTTGCTCCGTCTCCATATCCACGGAAGATGGGGGATGTTGGTTCCCGCTGCCAGTGCCGGTGCATGGGAGCTGTTGAGAAGCTCTGAGGAGCAGATGGAGGGAAGGTAAGGCATCAGCTATACCATTGCAGCCAGCTCCGTGCACACCGCTCGCTCTACAACGCCTTAAGGCCTGGTCTGCGTTTGGCAACCTGCCACCCGCTGCCCTGCCACCAACGCCTTGGTGACTGCAAATAGTGCCCTGCACACCAGTACCTACTTGCTGCTGCTGTGGGCCTCGTTAAGCGTGACGCTCACAGGTTGCACCAGAGCGTGAGGGTCGGCCTGTGCCAGGTGACTGACAGCCCTCACGCCTTACTGCCACAGTCCCTCTGCATGGACTCCGAAGCGCTTGTTGCTCGCCGACGTTTGCAAACGCGTCTTGCCATGTGTGGCTCGGCCTTGACAAACAGCTGGAGGATAAGTCAGTGTAAGGACCTGAACCTGCCAGGCCTGAGCTCCTGACAAGGCCTGAGAAGGTGAGCAGGTCGCCCAGGCTTTGAAAGCCGAGCAATCCTGACCTGAGCTATTGCGAGCATGACCAAGCGGCAGCCAGGCCTGCACTGTGCACATGAGCTGCATGATCTGTCATGGCAAGTTGTATTCATTTCTCACTATTGAAAGTCGTGCGTTTGCAATTGATTGCAATGTGTGTCAGCTTCAACAGTCCCGCGGCGCAAATTGTTTGCAGGAGTGGTTTGTATGTCAAAGAGTTTCGCTGGCGATATCGTTAGATTGAGGGATTGTTCGTGTGATGCGCTCGTGCTCGCCTGCGGCAGTGAAAAGCAGACGGGTCGCGCCAGCGAACAGCACAGGGCGTTGCGAACTGAGCTCGAGTGCTATTGTGCGAACACAACTTTCAGGGTCGTTGGGGAGCCCTGTGCACGCAACATTTGCAGCAGCGCAGATTGGCTGTAGCATGGCTGAAGAAGAGCAGGCCGCGACGCAGCAGCAGCGGCGCATGCTGCTGAGGACCTCCTCAATCGATCGCCGGAAGCAGCAGCTCATGCTGCAGGATGGCTCGCTGGAGGGCGTCAACAGGGAGGGGCCGCTGCAGGTGCGAACACACTGTGCCGGATGCCAGCGGGTTGCGCGTCCACGAACACGAGCACGAACAACCCCTCCTGATAAACGTTGCATGGCAGACTGGCTCGCGTCCAATGAATATTTCCTGGCATGCTGGCAGGAAACCGTCCCTTGCGTCACGCAGCAAGTGGCCACGTGTGCGTTGCATTGGACACTGCTTTGGACCGTTGCAAATGCACTCGCATGTATTGCATGCATGCATGCAGAGGGAGCTGGCAAGCAAGGTGGGCGGCTTCACCTACCGCCGCAGTGACCAGGAGCCTGGGCTCAAGGGCAGGGGCCTGGCCAAGTGCTCCTCCACCGGCACTCATGCAAGAGGCTACCTCACTGCTATGTCCCAGTCCAGCCCACACAGCAGGTGAGCTAAGCTCAGCTGGCTTACACAACAAGGCCCCGCCTCCCAAGGGCAATGAGTTGGGAGGCATGGGAGCCGCTCCAAACCTCCTGCGCTAGGAACAAAAGCAATGCTCGAGCGCTGAAGCATCCCGATGGGGACTCCATCACAGTGGGACTCCACTGTGTTACCGGTGTTGTCCTGTGCAGCTCCTCCGCCCTCCTCACAGCAACAAGTGGGGGTCCTAAGTGCCCTTGTCGAACCCTGCAAACTGTTAGATGGCCTACCTACCTACCTCTAGCCAAGTGTAGCTCCCTTGGCAGCCCTCCCTTACCGCTCCACCCCTTTGCCTCCTGCATCCGCACCCCCCCTGCCTCTTCCCCCCCAGGTCCTGGCATCAGGGCTCTGCAGCAGCGGCGGGTGAGTTCCTTGCGTCAGGTCCGTGGGAGGACGGAGGCCAGGAGCGGACCAGCAGCTCGGGAAGAGCTGAGCGCCGCCGCCCCACACTTACACAGCTGCAAGAGGTGGAGGAAGAGGAGGGCGAGGCGCAGCCGGCCGTTTTGCCGCGGGCACAGGGCGAGGGGGGGGCGGAGGTGGCGTCTGCATCATCGTTTGGGCAGCCGGCGACCCGGGGAGAATCGGAGGCTGTGCAGGCGGGAGGGCATCGGCAGCTGGACGCAGAGCACGAGGAAGAACAGGAAGAGGACGAGGAGGAGGAGCAGAAGGAGGTGGAGGAGGTGCGGCCCTCGCTTGGGGCCCGGCTCTCACGGCCGAGCGGACCGAGCAGGTAGGGCCCGCTCAAGGTAGTTGCAGGGCAGGTAGGGCAGGTATGATTTATAGCAGTTGGGTGCAGGGCAGGTGGAATCCGCTGCAGTTAGTTGCGTGGCAGGTACAGTTCGTTGCAGTGGGTTGTGATCTGCACACGTGGTGGGAGCTCTGGAGGCAAAGGAGCATCAACGTTGCCGCTCAATCAGCTGTGAATGCATTGTAGCCTGCCCAGTGCCGCTCAATCTTCTCCAAAACTGCAGCAGTTGCCGCAGGTGCTGCTTGCAGGTACAGCCAGCACATCGCCCTCCCCTTCTCTGCCTGTTTATGCTGATCCTCCCCTCCTTCCCCGCACTTCCCACTCCCTGCCCCTCCTGCCCCTCCAGGCTGCAGCGCATGACGTCCGCCGCAGACGACGAGGTCCNCCCCCCCAGCCCCCTCCTCAGCGGCGTCGGCTCCTCCCGTATCGAGCAGGCCGCTGCCGCCGCCCTCGCCACCCTGGACCTGGAGCACTCTGATCAGGGGCAGGGCAAGGCCGGGGTTGCATGGGGATGGGGAGGGACGCGTGTGCTGAGGACTTCTGCCTCGGATGTGTCGAGGGGGAACCCGTGGGCACCGCTGCCGGGGCCGAGCCTTGACTGGCCGCCTACCGCTGCTGTCGCCCCCTCTATCAAGACCTGCGACAGCTTCAGGATGCAGCGCCTCGGTTGAAAAGGCGGGGGGGGGGTAGGGGTACCAGGACTCAGAGCAGGGGTTGTTCTGTTATATCACTCTGCTGTGGCTGTCTGCTGTGCCCCCACCCAGGCCTGCTTTTGCGCTGGTGTGCTGGGCGGGGGGACCATCTGCGGTGATGGTGGGAAATTGCAGGTTTCATTTGCAGATACATGATCAGGTGACCGGGCACCTTCACGCTGCTCACAAGGGTGACTCAAGACAAGGCAACGATCCAAGGTCCAAACGTTGTCAGTTACAGCCTGGATGGGTCAGCATGGAAAGCACAGCGGTGCGCAGGGCAATGACGGTGTGGTACCTTGCTGCCTCTCATCGCTTGCATGGAGGCGGCCCAGCCGGGTGTTGCATTTGTTTGCTTTCATCATCACCTTTCAACACAGCAGGTCGCACAGGCAGCAATGCCCAGTGGCCATTGACCTGGCCCATCATGCATCCGAGGGGTAAAGGGAGGGGAAGAAAGGGGGTGGTTGAAGCGCATTGACGCGCAATGCACTCCTTGAAGCATATGCTTTCAATCAGGGGTTTGAGCCTCGCTAGGGAGCTTGTACACAGTTACACGCACTCAGTACATTATGCTGCATTGCCAGCTGTTGCAGCTTTGTGACTCTGCATGTGCAATAGTTTTGACTCTTGCAGTGATGAGCTTGCTGCGGTCTTGCAGGCCTGCAAACTTACTTTTGGTTTCCCACTTGGTGCCTGCTGCTGCTGTTAGCGGGAAGCTGCAGCCCACTCCTTTTGTGGGCCGCCGCGGGGTCGGTCACATGGAAACCTAAACCTAAACCTAAACCCTAAAACCGAATCAATCAGCCTGGGCGCCAAGGTTGGTCATACACACCTAACCCCTTTTGCGGCGCCCTGCAAAATATAAAATGGCCCACCTACCAACCTAACCGCTCAGAAACGCCCCGGCTGTCAACAGGCCAGGTCGACAGAAACAGTGAACCCTGCCTTCCTTCTGCGCTGTAAATCAACCTCGCATGCAATGCGGTGCTGTGCAGCCCTCGGGCGCTGTGTCCACTGCATCACTTCTCATACAGTCAGAACAAAACAGCCCTTTGCAACAAAACGGACGAAACCAAGTTGTGTGTGTCACAGCAATTGTGGTTGACTTCCAACAAGGTGCGCGCGGCTGGGCAGTGCCGCGTGGGCACCTCAGGCACTGAGGCCCGGCGATGACCAGCAGCTTAACATACAAATAAAACATGCGCGGCGTGCGTTCCTCATTCTCAAACAAAGCTTCAACTTGTTCTTGCTTAGCAGCCCCTCATCGCGTCCGTTCAGACACAATGGTTGCCAGACAACAGTGATGAACGCCCTCGAACTAAAATCTAACGCACAACCTACCCTGTAAGCAATCCACACCAATGGCTGACAGCCCTTGTATCAGATGATGGCACCCTAAGACTGGTTGAGGCAGGTGTCCCATGTGCCCTTCCTAGCGCCCCTCAGGCTGTTACATGCCACTTAAAGTAATCATACATCCATCCTACTGACATCAATAATATTTATTATAGTGGCCTGCGGAAGGCCATGACGGCAGGCTAGGCACGCGACAGTGGCCTACCTACTGTGCCTACCGCCAGCTGGCCGGCTTAGATGCATACCCCCCCGAGCTCCCTGCCCTTTACGTGTCGGGCCCCTTTCGTACCGAGGCTCATTTGCAGCAGCCGGCCTGTCCCTGGGTGACGACTTGACGTGGTCCTTGAACAGGCTGATGAGGTGGGAGGCCTCCAGCTTGGTCAGGGACCCAGGGTCGGTCAGCACCTGGTGGCGCCGCAGTAGGCAAACAGACACATGTGTTTGCACAAAGGTTTGTGAACAAACATGTGTGTTTATGCAAAGGCGAACATGCACATGTGTTGGTGCAAAGGCGACGTGTGTTGTTGTACAGGGGCGGCGGCCAGCACATGGGCTTGCGCCAAGGCGGCAGCACAACAATCAGTTGGGGGCTCAGGTAAGGATGCTGCGCTACACAGCGTTCAGCACCCTTCCCCTGCCTTGAGCCCACAGCCCACAGGGGCACACCCCCTCCC
>JAWZTI010001827.1:0-11149 GCA_039880955.1 Chlamydomonas urium | reverse complement strand
TATGCGTGGCGCTGCCACTGCTGCCGCCCCGTCCCCGCTCCCCACCTTGAGCCGCGCCTGAGCTGCCTCCAGCTCCTTAGTGAGGTCATGAATGCGCTGTGTAGCCCAGCTGAACTTGCGGTCCTGGTTGCCGGGCTGGGACGACTTGCGCTCCCGCGGTGGACTCATCTGGGGCTTGTCCCACACGCCTGTTGCATACATGCAGGGACATGGCGTGTTTTGTGAGCATGGGATAAAAGTTTGATAAAGGGCATGCATGGCGAGGGTTGGTAAGCGGGCAGGCCATGCTGCTGCATGCGGACTGGGATGTGCAACAGCATGACATACATTGACTGGCCAGCACAGCGCCAAATCCAGGCGCAGGCTGGGTGCGCATGCAGCCATGCAGGATTCCGCACCTTCCGGCACCTCATCAGAGCTGAAGCGGTCTCCTGCTTGGCGCGCGAACTCTTTGAAGCCCACGTCGCTGGCCAGCAGCTTGGGGTCGTAGGCGCCAGGGCCCGGCGTGGCCTCCTTGTGCGCGGGGAATCGTTCTCCACCCTTTGAGAACATGGCGCCGCGCTGCACTGTGCTGTCAGCGGCTTCCGCTGCTGCTGTGTGCTCTGATGGGACTTGAATGTGACTTGACGAAGCCCCGCCCCACCACTATCTGTTGTTGCGTTCGGCGTTGCGTGCTGGCCAAATTACGGCTGCGACGGCCAAGCGGGGCAGCTGCGCTGTCTGCGTCAGGTGCTGCTGCGGCCAAATGCCTTGCGTGACAGCTGGCTGCAAACGCAGGCCCGCACCCTGCAGGGTGCCTCAAAAATCGACGGCTGAGCAAACGAGACCGCTGTTGCGCGTGCGCTGCGCATGCACCAGCCCAGGGGCCGAATTTTTGGGCTCCCACACCGCGCAACCATTTGCTTTTTCAAGAAAAAGTTCAACAGCTTGCCCTGGTCCCACAGCGGTCGTTCTCTCTCCTTTCATGGTACGCATGCCGCGGTTGTGTTGACAGCGTAACAGTGCAGACTCTAGGCGTGTCACGCTCCTAGCTCACTGGGCTAAGTCCAGTGCATGGCTGCTGCTGACAGCCCCCATGGCAGGGAAACAAACGAGGCGGAACCAGTTTTCCATGCTGGCCGCCACGCTGACATTACTTTCTTGCACAGCTGCTTTTGAACAAGCGTCGCATGCGCATTTCGCGATGGATGTTTCTGAGCTGCTGGCATGTGCTAATTGAATCATGTCCTGGCAGCATATGCGTCTTAGTCAAGGATTAAGACACATGCCCTTGTCTTTCGTGCTGTCCTGTCTTTACAGGTTGCATGCAAGACTCAGTTGAACAGGAGCACGCATGGCATGAGAAGTAGACAGCTTAGCCATTATTCCAACAGCACTGGGAATCACCAGCAAGCGGAACCGGGTCCAGTTGAGTTGGGTTGTAAGCAGGAGCAGTGATTGGAACCAAGAGGCCAACACGGCCGGCAGCACAGGCTGGCAGCAAGCAGGGTCTAGCGACCTGCGGCGGCACATGAAATTACCAGCGAAACACTGAAGCTGTGTGCGCGTGTTGGACTGTGTGTTTGCAAAGAGCACAGGAAAGGACAAGGTCAAAGAGTTGAAGGGTACAGGCTAAAGTGTTGGCAGTAATAATACAGGACACCACAGCTTGCAACTCTGCAACAGGCCACCTCGCGTGAGTGGTTATGTACTGCATCGGATTGTACCGCATAGAGAGGCTCTTCACACCGGGGTGCCTAATCAGGGTGCCTCCTAAGCAGGGTTTCTACTTTACATGGCGCTGTGTATTCGGCAGAGGGCGGCTGGCACAGAGCGACCTATGGGAAGGTCTGTGCCTGTGCACCAAGGCTGCGCCACTGCTGTTTCCATCGCCCCCCAACCCAGTGCCCCTCCTGCGGTGGGGTACATGCGTACAGGGATGGATGGTGTGTTCCAGCACACCTGATTTGTAGTTTGGTAGCCTACGATTGAAACTAAGCGCTCAGGTGCGGTTGGGGGCAACGGCAGGGGTTGCGTCGGCGGTGACGGCCTGCGGTGCCGACATCGCGACCATGACCTTGTCTGGCACGTCCTCGTCTGCGTCCTGGCCGACTTCCTGGGCCTTGGGCAGTGGCTGGCAGCAGAAGATGATCCTGCTCATGGTCTTGATCGACTCCCGGGCCTCAAAGAGAGGCAGCAGGATGCAAGCAATGGAGGCCAGTAGGCCCCAGATGATGGCCAGAACGATCCAGAAGGTGAAGTAGCCCTTGGAGAAGACTCGGGCCGGCAGGGCCAGGCAGGGCCACATGATGATGAGGACCAGTGTCAGGACGCCGCCGGTACGGTAGGTCCACATCAGCACGTTGTTGAGCATCTCCTGATCGTCCTCGGAAAGGTCGGCGCCGTCCTTGACCTTCTCAATTGTGGGGATGTTGCGCAGCTCCGCCCAGTCAAAGTCGGCAGGTCGGATGTAGGTGAGGGTGATGCACAGCAGCGCGGAGAAAAATAGGGCAACCAGGTTGCCGGCAAGCATGGCTTCAGGGAGGGAAAGGGGAGCAGTAGAACAAGAGTTAGGGTAGGGCCGCGTCAGCAGCCAAGCATATTGGAGCCTCGCGCCAAAAGGCGCGCCCATGTAACCCTAGCGCGCATGGCCATTCCTTCATTTGTGATCACATGAATAAATGCCTCGAGGAATGCAAGCGCCGCGCACCCAAGCATGCGCACATGCACGTGCTTGCCCTGCGCGTCGCTCGGCGCGTCAGTCTGCCTCTCAGCGTCATGCACTTGCAAGCCTCCCAGAGGCATGCACTTGCACCTCCCCATGGGCACTCACGGTAGTTCTGGCCGGTGGTCTCCAGCGAGATTACGCCGTTGTTGAGCGTCGCCGTGGTCACCAGCCAAGTCATGATCGCCAGCGGCAGCGTGACGAGGGACGCCGTGATGGCAGCAAAGGCAGAGCACTTCTTCCACGTGATGGAGCAGGCAATGGGGAACACCGCTGAGCCGATGATGATGCCCATGACGAGGTACACCCAGCCAAGGGACAGGCCCAGCTTGAGCAGGATGACCGCCAGTGCGCCGGAGAGGATGCCATACACGATGACCATGATGCGGGACACCAGCACGACCTGTTGAGAGGAAGGGGGGCAAGGGGGAAGCGTGAGTCATTCTATTTGGGGCAGAGTACTGGTGGTCTCGGCTATGAAGTAGGTACCATGAGCTCGACCTATCACCGCAGGCCCATCGCTGTCAACACTGCCACCTCTGCAATGGTCATGGGCATGGTGATAGGCATCCACACACCTGCTTGCCGGTGGCATCGGGCTTGATGTAGGTCTTAAACACGTCATAGGCGACCAGGGATGACACCGCCATCTGCTCAGCTGAGCCAGAGGCCGTGACGGCCATGAAGAGCTGCAGCACCATGAGGAAGGCGCCGCCCTTGCCCAGCAGGTACACAGCAACTGCAGGGGTGTGCAGCAGGGTGGTGGGGTGTGCGAGGTGTGGGAAGGTGAGGGGGGCACAAATACAGTGCCTGCTCCAACAAGCTTCCCACCCCCTAGCCAATAACACACACCTGCAGGGGGCACTAGGCCCTCATTGGCCTCAGCAGCAGTCAGGGGAAGGTCCAGGGCGCGGGCAGCCAGGCCCATGGATGTGGCCATTGTGAAGGGGATGGCAAACCAGCACAGACCACCGAGGAGGTAGCCCTTGTAGGTGGCGGTGGGGCGGGCGGCGATGGCGGATTGCCAGTAGGCCTGGTCAACAAAGACAGTGCCGAAGTTGCCTGCAGAGCATGGAGAAGAAAGTGGTTGTTGGCGGGGGTGATCAACGAGTTATCCTTGCAGGTGGCGGTCAGGCGGGTGGTGATGGCGGGCTGCCAGTTTGCCTGGTCAACAAACGCGCGGAGTTGCCTGCAGGTTCTTAGGGTCTAAACCCCGAACACGCTTTGAACAAAGCAGCGCTGCCTTCCCTTCCTCACCAATGATGTTGATGATGCCAAAGATGAGGCCCTGGGAGGAGAACATGGTGACAAACGACCCCTGCATGTTACCCTTAACAGGGTACGAGGCGGAGGTGATCTGCAGGTTGTCCCACACCTGCACAGAGCATCAGCCCAACCGGGGGTGTCAAGGGTTGATCCAAGGCGCCACTAGCAGGTGTCAGGTGTCAGATGGCAGCCGACACCGCTGATGGACAAGGCCTGGTCGCTGCTGTCACTGCAATCCCACAACCCAACCGAAAGCTGGCAGGGTGCAACCTGTCAGCCCCATCGCACATTCCACGCGTGACGCAAATGTGCCGCAAGTGTGGTCCTTATCAGTAACATCATCCTAGGATACCCCTTGTCTCTGGGTGGGCGTAGCAACCTCCCACCTTGGCTGGCGAGCCCAGGTTGCGGTCCGTGCCGTACACCATGAACATGAAGGTGCACAGCGCGATGTAGATGATGGCCACGTGGGCCCATGAGGCGAGGAAAGTCGCGCGCAGGCCACCCTGGGCCGTGTAGAACATGACGCCGACAGGGATGAGGAAGGCAGCGGCATAGATGTTTACGCCGGACAGAGCATTAATCACGGCAGCGCCGCCGAGGATGAGCATGGACGTGACGATGATGTTGGTGACCAGGGTGAAGAACAGGAACACGATGTGCGCGGTCTTGCCCCTGCACATCGGGAAAAGGCGGACACGTGGGAATTGGGTGACAGGCCTGTGCACCTGGTTTGGCACCTGATCTAAACCGATTGTAAGCTGACGCAGCGTGCCGGTTTGAGGCAGGGTGGGTGTCCTCGAGTGGCAGGGAGTGGTGCTAGTGCTGCAGTCAGCTCAGACACCGTTCATATGTGACTGTCTACACCGCGCACGCGCCTGTGACGTGCCCCTTACCAGCGCATCTTGACAATCTCCAGCACGGTGTGGATCTGGGGACACTTGCGCTTAATCTCAACAGCCATACAGGCAAAAAGAAGCACCTGAATGGTGGCGCCTGCTGCGTACCAGAAGGGGCCTGTACATTGAATGCAAGGGTGACCGGAGGCAGGGTTAAGGGTTGAGTTACAGTCCACTATGCGCCAGGGTGGCGCATGTGACCTCTCAGGGCGGTGGTGGGCGGGGAGTGCGTCCGCGCACAGTGCAAAGGATTGGCCTGGGTCCCGGATTGCTGCACAGCTCCATGCAGCTGCTGTGTAGGTGGAGGTGCTGCAGCGGTGCTGGTGTCTGCATGGAAATCCATGGGTTGCCTGGCAGGTGCACTGCCCTCGGTGTAGGCTGCTCATGCAGACCGTGACGCTCACCTGAAACACCATACTGCCAGGCAACGTTGGAGCTTTGCAGCAGGGTTGCAGCCCAGGTCCACTGTTGGCGTGTGCAAACAATCATGCAACAGCGGTCAGCCATGCAGGCAGCGGTGTGCAGGTGCCATGCTTGCATGCACACCATACTGCTGCCGCTGCCGCGCATGAAGCAGCCCTGCAGAGAACAGCCAGCGGTGAGGGCGTACCTTCTGCAAAGGGGCAAAAGAGGCAGAAGAGGCATGCGGCGCAGTGAGCATGCATGCATGGATCATTGTGCGCGCGTAACACATCGGCAGCTTTCACGCGCTATAAACTCACGGACACGATGTCGCAGGCAGTCAGGCCGACGTTGATGGAGCGGCCAGCGGTGGAAAAGTGCTGCGTGGGGCAGGGCGGCGATTCAAAGTGAGCCAGGTTTAAGGTGATGGCGCACCACCTGGCACCGAAAAAGCATGAACACCACCCCTTACCTCGGATGTCTCGGCCTTTGCGTTGGTCCTGCGGCGGTGTGCGCGTCGCGCAGAGCAGAGGTCAAGCGATGCGCTGGAACACACGTGACAGAGCCCTGGTTCCCAGCTTACAGGCCTGTTCGCACCTGTCGTCGAGCCAGATGATGAGGGAGGTCACTATGGCGAACACGGCGCCCAGGCCGACGACCTGCGAAGAGGGGCAGCGACAGGCAGGGGACGCCCGCGGTGGTGCAAAGTGCTGATCATCGGGGCAACTGCAGCACGATGCCTGGGAGAGCGGCGGCGATCACACAATGCCGATGGCGCTGGCACTCACGATGAACCAGCCGAGCCTGCATGTGCGATTCCAAAAGCGGGCGGCCATGTGAGCCATGTGCCTTGAAAACTTGCAACATTGCAAGCAGGCAACATTGCCCCGCAAACTCACCCGGACGACAGCGCAGGCGTGCCCCCGAACATGGAGCACATGCCATCATACTCGGTCAAGCCGAAGAGGTTGGTGTAGTTGCAGGACATGGCGCCTTGAACGTGGACTGGGCGAACAGCAGCAGCAGCAAGCTTGAGGAGGAGTGCCGAGGCTGGGGAGCGCAGACTCGACCCAGGCGCCTACAAATTGCTTGCTGGGGCGCCCGATAAGAGGGCGCCCTCTTATCGGGCGCTGGATCGCGGCGGTTGCCCTAGGAAACCACCCAGGCACCACAACATACCAGCGCCAATGGCCAGATGGCGGTGTACGACGGACCATTCGAGCGTCTTGCGCGCGCGACAGCGAATGGCTGTGCTTGGCTACGAGGCTGCGCCCCTGAGGCGCTCTGCAGCCTTGTGGTGCATATAGAACTGTGAACCCAATGCAAGGCAGAAAATGCAAGTGCTGTAATGCCCGCCTGCATCCAAGGGCAGAGAGGACCAGGAGCCCGCTGGCTCTCCATCGGCTTGCAGTGTGGAAGGCACTGCGCTGGCGCGAAAGTTGCCATGCATGCACCCAAAACCGAGCTCGCTCGCACACTGACTACTCTGCCAGTGATGGCTTCCAAGCAAGCTGTCTTGATGGCGAACGTGCACACATGCTGCCAGGGCATGTCCTGCGTTGCCGCTCATAGCTTGCTGGCCACTCTGTGCAGCTGCATGTCCCGGACCAACAACTGAAAATCTCGCCCAGTTCACCTTGAACACCCGAACACAGCGCTTGAAGGCGTTGCCAAGCACACCGCCAGCGGCACGGCAACGCTTCCGCCCACGGTGTGTCACCGTGTTTGCTGGTGTGCAACACCTCATGCAGCAGCCTGCATCCCTGCACGCTACCCATCGCGCTTATTATAAGTTATACATTCAAAATACGTTGCACGCAGGCACGCCCTCGCACTGCGGCAGGGCCTGACTTTCATGCGGACGCGTCCACTGTCAGAACTCATGCGTCACAGCTCGTGTGCAGCCTGCGCAGCGGCCTACGCGATGTGCAGCCATGCAGATACCCGCTTCCGCTTCTGGCCAAGCGACAGCTCACGTTGAACCTTCCAAAAACACAGCACATGCAGGGCAGGCGGCCAGACCAGAAGTTTTCCTGTGCCGCACATGGTGCTTGCCACCTTTTGTGCTTGCAGATGGCAGAGCCACTGATCCGCAAGATGATGGAGGAGCTGCTGGACACAGCATTTGACAAGAAACTGGATCCCATTCTGCGGATTCTTGACGGCATAAAGGCGCGCCAGGCCCGCATGGAGGCGCTCCAGGCCAACAGCTGTGCTGCGCTGCATGATGCCCTCGTGCTCGTGCCGCTGCGTGAAGGGATGACAGCCTGGATGTGATTCGGGAGTACGATTCAAGTTACATTTCAGAGCAAAAGAGCAGGTCACCAGATGTGCAGCATCTGGCTAGAAGCACCCGCCACCGTCGCCTGCGCTGGCAAGGCTCATTGGCGTGACGCCACAGCAGCTGCAGTTGGCCATGAGTGAAGCCGTAGACCTGATGTGAGGGTTCTCTTTCGGGCTCACAGTTTGGTTCAGCGCTGACAGGCACTGTTTGCATGTGTGCGCTGTGAATTTGTGCATGCTGGAAGCAACACCTTGCTACACACCCTTTACCGGCTTTGTTGCTCATCAGCAAATCGGGCTTGGCAGCACAGAAAGCGGTCAGCATGGGTTCAATTTAACTTTGGACGTTTGCCTCACAGCTGTTCACCGCTCCACCTGCCGAAGAGGCAGTCCACGCGGCTGTGGCTACATGCAATATTGCCACAACGCCGCTGCGCTGGCGTGATTAACTCAATGAGCAACTTCCCACGCATTAAGGGAGCTCCCGGATGGGTCCACCTGGAATCACGACTCCCTCGGCTCAGCTTCAAAAGCTTTGCGTGGCACCATGCCTTGGCTGCTGCAGCAGCGCGGCGCCTGAGTTGCCAAACCTCTTGCACCCACGCCAGCCCCGTGACTGACAACGCATGCCAGCCATGCTGCACGCTGTGCTAGGCGCCTGCTGCATCGAGCCGCGCGGCGGGGCGCTCAAGGCTGCCGTGACGGCCTGTGACGAAGATGCGGTGGTGGCGCTGCTTGCAGACAATCCCGCGGTCGTGCACACCATTCTGCGCAGTGCCACTGGCGACAAGGCCTTCCACCTGGCCGCGCGACAAGGAGATGCCGAATTCATCGCAACAATGGCGCAGGCGGTGAAGTCAGCGGCCTTGCAGCGAAGGTAAGTGCAGGTGGTTTGCAGGACCTCACTGCCATTCATGGCATGTCCAAAGGCTCCAGTGGAGCGGCACCCCAAATTGTCACAGCTGCTCATCCGCGCTGAAACCTGCCTTGCCCAGACATGCCTTGAGCTGCGTCACTGTCATTCATGGTCTGTCCCTGTCCTTCCCTGAACCTCTGCCCTCCTTGCACTCTCCAACTCAGCCTACGTGTGCAAACTTTGCAAGGCGGGGCAGCAGGGCAGCCATAGCGCCACCGCTAGGGCCAGCACCGCCGCTGCCACGCCCCTCCCTGAGCTCCCCTGACCCTCCGCCCTCCTCATGGCCCCCGCCCGGGCACCCTCCGTGCAGGCTGCGTAAGATGGCGCAGGCAGGCAGCGCTGGCGCCGCCACCGCCGCTGCCCTATCTCGCCTGTCGCCCTCTGCCCCGGTCTCGGGGTCCTCCGGCCTCTATGCAGCAAGGCGGGAGGCAGAGCACAAGCTGCACCGTGCCGTGAACCAGCGCAACGCGCTGCGCCAGACGCCACTCATCATCGCCTGCGAAAAAGGTAACTCCTCATGAGATCTTGTGATCCGCTCAATTGATTGCAGTTACTTGCAGGGTTTTTGTCCCTTCGCTTTCAGTGACTTTGGGGGTGCAGCTTGCTACGAACCACACTCCTTATGAATTCACGCCAACGGGCGTAGCTACTGTAGTGCCACTAACCAACTCAGCTCACCAGCTGAAGCTGCGCCATATGTGTGCATATGCTGCTTCCTAGCTGGCAACACGCTAGGTCACGACTGCTGAGCTGCGCAGCTGAGTAGCAGCTGCATGCAGTCTGCACCTGTTGTCCAAAGGGACTGCCCAGGCTGCTTTACCTCTTAGAGGGCCTGACCGTTTGACATCGCGTGCGCCTGCGTTGGCATGCTCTTGGCCAGCTACGCAGTACGCTGACTCATTGTTGACTGCCTGGAAAAAAAAGAAAGAAAGAAAGGAAGGAAGAATATTAGAAAGAGATACGCCCTGAGGTGACACCTTGACAGCCTTCCCTGTCCCTACTGGCCCCGCGCCTTACCCGCCGCTCCCAAGGTAACCTCCAGGCAGTGACCGCCCTGCTCAAGGCCGGCGCGGACCCCTGGCTGGGCGACATGTCGGTGCGGCGCACCTGCGTGCACTACGCGGCGGGCAAGGGCCACGTGCAGGTGGTCCAGGCTATCGTAGAATGGGTACGGCACAACGCGCCGATGGAGCACTACAAGATCCCTCCGGAGTACCCGGCCACCATGTGGGTGTTGCAAAGGGTGTTGCACAGCATGTGGGCGCTGCAAATGGGGGGTTGCACTAGTTGCAGCGCATGTGGGCGTTGCAGATGGGCCCACATGCTTGCCTCGGGGGATGCACACCTTGTCGGACTTGCAAATGGCAGTGCGGCCGCAGCACATGGACAGCCTTGGCTCCTGGTCGGCAGCACCTGCAGCAGCAACCATGGTGCATGGGCATGTACGCAGCATCATGCCATTCTTGGTGAGCCGAGAAGTCTTTGCCCTGACCACGCCTGCTGTTGGCCGCAGTTTTCTTCTGCTTGCGCGCAGCGTAACCGTCATTGCTTGCCGTGCGTACTGCTTGCAGGGTGCATGACCTGCCAGCCGCGTCCGGCCTGACACCCCTTCAGTAAGTGCCCTGCCGTACTTAGTGCCCTCGGCTGCTCTTGCACCAGCCTCTCGAGCACGCACGCCTCCCGCTTACATGCTTGGCTGCCGTGCGCCCTGCACAGCCGTGCGCTGTAGCATAACAACTGCAGCCAACGATAGCAGCGGGCCCCCTCGACATGCTACTCAGCATGCACGATGGCCATGCGCTATGCTGACTGCCCGCTGCTCGATGCCAGTGTGCATGCTAACTACCTACCTGCTAACTGGGAGAGTGTGCTTTATCCACGCCTCAGGGCGGATCACCTTTACCTTTACCCTTCATGCTAACTACCTACCTGCTAACTGGGAGAGTGTGCTTTATCCACGCCTCAGGGCGGATCACCTTTACCTTTACCCTTCATGCTAACTACCCGCTCCCCCGCTTGGCTGCCGCAGCTATGCCGCCTGGCACAACCATTGCAATCAATCAAATCAGCGTGCCCCCTGATCATGCTGCATCTGCCATGCTGCAGCTATGCCGCCTGGCACAACCACTGCAATCAATTAAATCAGCGTGCCCCCTATCATGCTGCATCCGCCATGCTGCAGCTATGCCGCCTGGCACAACCACTGCAGTCAATCAAATCAGCGTGCCCCCTGATCATGCTGCATCTGCCATGCTGCAGCTATGCCGCCTGGCACAACCAGCGGTCCTTGGTGCAAGCCCTGACCAGAGAGGGCGCCAGCCTCTACGCCCGCTCCTGGCTGTCTGGCTGGGACCCCGACTGCAGGTGAGGGGGCTGGATTTTACGCGCCATGTGTTGCACACATGTCAGATCAAGGGGAGGGGGCTGGCTGTCACACATCATGTGTGATATATGCGTCAGTCAGATCAAGGGGAGGGGGCTGGCTGTCACACATCATGTGTGATATATGCGTCAGTCAGGTCAAGGGGAAGGTGCCTTCTCAGATTTGTAAGATCAAGGGGAGAAGGTTTGCTGTCTCACACTTGTCAGCTCCTTGGCTGTCACACGCGTGTCAATTCCAAGGGAGGGGGCTGGCTGTCACACGTGTGTGAATTTCAGGGGAGGTGGCTGGCTCTCACG
>JAWZTI010001826.1:0-11154 GCA_039880955.1 Chlamydomonas urium | reverse complement strand
CCGAGCAGCCGAGCGGCCGAGCGGCTGTGCGGCTGAGCGGCTGTGTGGCTAAGCAGTTTTGACGGCCGAGCGCCAGAGAGGCTGAGCGGCTGAGCGGCTGGGTGGCTGGGCGGCCGAGCAGCTGAGCCCGTATTTGGCAGAGCGACTGAGCAGCAGAGCGGCAGAGCAGCAGAGCAGCTGAGTGCTTGTTCATCTGCATGGATGAGCGGGGAAACAGCTGGGTGGCCGAGTGGCCGGGCGGCTGGGCGGCGAAACACCTGAGCACTTGTGCGGCTGAGCGGCCGAGCGGCCGAGCGGCTGAGCGGCTGGCCAAGCGGCTGAGCGGCTGAGCGGCTGAGCGGCTGAGCGGCTGAGCGGCTGAGCGGCTGAGCGGCTGAGCGGCCGAGCTAGCTCAGCGGCCGAGCGGCCAAGCGGCCGAGCGGCCGAGCGACTGAGCAGCAGAGCGGCTTGCGCATCTGTGTGCCTACCTACAGCTGCGTCTTTTGGCCTGCCTTTGCGCATGTCAGCATGCCTTCATGCCTGCAGTGCCCCTTGTGCAACTGCACCCTGCAGCTGCGCTCTTTGCGCATATATCAAGCCTACCAACAACTGCGTTGTTTGCATGCCTGCAGCTGCTCTTGCGTGCGCACATGTGGGGTTGTCTTCCGCCTGCATGCCTGAACTGTCCCTCATGCAGTATACCACCTGCAACCTTTCTACACTTGTTCACCTGTCCTGACGCTGAGCCCTGCCAGGCCCTGGGTGGCGTCAGTACCTACCTTGGCTTGCCTGGCAATGTTGTGTTGCACACTCCTCTGTGCTGCGTTGATGCCCCCTTTCAACACCTGCAGAGCAGACGTACACCACCTTTTGATGGGTGTTGTGTTTGTGAGTAGAAGGGGTCACTTCACGCAAGTGGTGCACACACTGCATGTTGGTGACGGGTGGCCGCACTTGCATGGGCATTCGACCTCGTCAGGCAAGAGTGGGTATGGACCTGGTGGGGGTGGATGGATGTGTATGCCGTGTTCAGGTTTCAGGTTTGTAAACGTGTCGGTATGGGTGTGCAGTGGGTGGGGTTCAACGTTGTCCATGTCAATGAGTGAGAGACTCTCGATGCAAACTCAAAACACTGTCGACATGGTTGACGGCAGCATCACCTACCACTCGGGACGACGACCTGTTCGTTCGAACTTGGTGGGTCTTCGACTCGGTTGCTCGACCCTCGGTCGAGCCTTGGTTAGGTATCGATTGGCCTTGATGACTGTTGATGTTGAGCACTACTGTCCCCATGAAAAGGGGGCCGCCGACATTCAGGAAGCCTCTCGACGTCCCACAATCCGAACAGTTCGAACATGTGTGGCCCAAGGGCGTCGGCAGGTCTCCAACCAAAACATGGTGCCGAGCGACTCACATAGCTTATGATTGGAATTGGAAGTGAATCGAACGTCAAGGGAACCTGTGATGGGGGTGAGTTGCTGTTGCACAGCCTGCCATGCTAGTGCCTTGGCCATGCTACTTGCTCTGCCGTTGGCTACCAAACCTGCTTGCACCTTGCCGCTTCATGGTCATATGTTGAACTACACAAAACCTTGGGGTTGCATGCACAACACCATGTCTCTCTTATTCCCGGCATCCCATGCTTATGGCGCTCCTGAGACAAGGTCCTTTCTAAGCATCAAGCTCACAGAATTGCCTGCTGACATGTGCCTTCTGACAGGCGGGAGTAAGCGGCCCAAATTTTCATGACGACACCAGGCGTTGACCAGCAGGAGCTAGGGGCAACTGCTGGGGCGCGCGACTTGGCGGTAGGTGTGGTCCACAGGGGAAGATGTGGATGGGTAGGCAGGGCCATGGTGAACCTGCCGCTGCCCAGGGTACAAGGTCACCAAGGTCACCAAGGTCACCATGGTCCACAGGGGAAGATGTGGATGGGTAGGCAGGGCCGCGCAACCGCTCCGCCGCTCAGTCGTTCGGCCAGATCGCTGCTCAGCCACTCAGCCAGACTGCCGCTCAGGCGCTCAGCCGTTCAGCCAGACCACCGCTCAGCCGCTCAGCTGCTCAGCCGCTGAGCCGTTCAGCCAGACTGCCGCACAGCCGCTCGGCCGCTCAGCTGCTCAGCCAGCCCGCCACTCGGCCGCTCAGCCGGTCAGCCGGTCAGAGCCAGACTGCCGCTCAGCTGCTCAGCCGCTCAGCCGTTCAGCCAGACTGCCACACAGCCGCTCAGCCGCTCAGCCAGCCCGCCACTCAGCCGCTCAGCCGCTCAGCCGCTCAGCTGCTCAGCCGCTCAGCCGCTCAGCCGCTCAGCCGCTGTTGTTCAGCCAGACCGCGGAGGGCCTGCGCGGCGGGCTGTACAGCCTGGACGGGCCTGCATGGCGGTCTTGGCAACCTGAAGGGCTGCGCAGCTGCCTTGAAGATAGTTGAAGGGTCTGTGTTTCGCTCATGATGTCCCGGAGGGCGAGCTTGGCGGCATGTGGGCCGGCGCGACAGCCTTGGCGGCCCGGACTGTCAGTCTTGGCGGCCTCGAAGAGCTGCACACTGGCTTGACAACGGCCCTGGAGGGGTTGCGCAATGGTCTTAGCGGCCTGAAGGGCCTACGCTGCGGTCTTGGCAGTCAGGGCCTGCGCTGCGGGCATGGCAGGCTTGGCGGTCTGGAGGAGCTGCGCCGCGGTCTTGGCGGCCCGGGCTGCAGTGCGCCTTCTCGTTGGCCCTGAAAGGCATCCGCGTGGGCAAGCGGCCGCCTGCCCAGCAGGCAAGATCGGCATTGTCTGTGGCGTGTGTGGTACATAGGTGCACAGCTGCTGGCTGCACCCCTACGGCGGGGGGCTTTGAGGGTTCGGGGTCAACGACCCGAGGGGTAGCGTAGGGCTGACATGGGCCCTTCCTGGGGCGCGACAGCTCACCCCAAGAGCCTCTCGGGGCATGGCTGCTATTTGCGCTCCTTGCAGCAGGGACATTCGGTGGTCTGGGGCTCTGAGGGTTGGGGGTAAGGTTTGCAGCCAAGGGGGCCCATTGTAGTCTGGTTGGGCCTGGTGCAAGGGCAAGATGTTGTGACGTCCCCGCCGTGCGTCGGAGGGGTTGCTTGGGCTTTTGGGGACGCTTGCACGGTGCCCTTAGCACACACATACGGGTAGTGCGCCTGCAATCTGCACACCCGCACAGGCACGCACCTGCACAGGCACGCACCCGCACAGGCACGCCCGCAAGGGCGCACACCCGCGCACCCGCACATGTGCACCTGCATGGTCGCACGTGTACACCTGCACAGCCGCACGCCTGCACAGCTGCACGCCTGCACAGCCGCACGCCTGCACAGCCGCACGCCTGCACAGCCGCACGCCTGCACAGCCGCACGCCTGCACAGCCGCACGCCTGCACAGCCGCACATCTGCACAGCCTCATGCCTGCACAGCCTCATGCCTGCACAGCTGCACATGTGCACAGCCGCACGTGTGCGCAGCCGCACGCCTGCACAGCCGCACGCGTGCACAGGCATACACTTGCACAGCCGCACGCCTTTAAAGTCGCACACCTGCCCAGCAAGTGACCTCAGCCTTTCAGTTGTTTAGCCGTCCGCCACACAGCCGCTCAGCTGCTGAGCCGCTCAGCAAGCCCGCCTGTTTTGTTTTCCACTCAGCTGCTCACCTGCTCAGCCATACAGCCGGACCGCTGCCCAGCCGCTCAGCCGCTCAGCCGTTCAGCCGGACTGCTATTAGCCACGGCTCCTGTCAGTCACTCAGCCGTTCAGTCGCTTGATGGCCTAGGAGTGCCATGTGGCGAGGTTTCGTAGCCGGGAGGGGCTGCGCAGTAAAGCTTGGGCAGGCTGCGCAGCACCGCCTGTCGCAATGGCCACGGTGGCGCTCAGCGCACAACTGTTGAGTTGGCCTTTTGGGGGCTTGGGGTCAGGGCTCTCGGGGGCGTAGCGTGGGCGACCTCGGGGTTAGGGCTTAGGGTTTGGGATTTGGACGCAGCCGTGTCCCTGCAAAGGGGGCGTGTTCCCCTACCTACCGACCTGTTGTAAAACATGTAGTCTAGATGGGGCTGGGGTGGTGTGCAGGGGCAAGGAGGATGTTGTGCTGTTCCCGTTGGCTTCCCAGGTCGGGTACAGGAAAGGGAGCCAGGCCTTGGGGTGCACACCCCCACCGCACATGTGCATAGGAGCGCTTGCAGTGGTGGAGCTTGGGAGGGCACTTGCCTTGTCGCACTACGTGCGCAAGGAGCATGAAGAGCGCACTGACTCTGCCCTGCGTTTTGCCTCCGTGTTGCTGTTGTAAGGCATGCTGTGGGCTAGTGCCTCGGCTGCACAACCGCACAGGTGCAAAACTGCCACATGTGCAGGTGGCCGTATGGCCATGCGCGCGCAAAGCTGTATTGGAGGGCCACAGGTCCATTGACCCCTCCTTTTTGTCACTTGGCCATTGTCAGGTCCTAAAGGCTAAACCCTAAAACCGGGCCAGCGGTAGGCATCCTGTTGTTGGGGCAAATGTCCCATTTGCAGAGCAATATTTTCACGTTGCTCTCCAGTCAGCGCGTTGAAGTCTAGAGCGGTACAATAACTGTGCCGCAGCAAACTCACGCCCGGCGCTTTGGAGCCAAACAACGCCCCTGTAGTTCTGATCACCCATTTGGACCATCCCTTTCGATCATACGGCCGCCCCTTGCTATCGACAAATAAGTAGCTGCGAGGCCATTGTTCGAGTGACGCTTGCAGCGTGTTCATGAACTCTGTTGGAAGATTTTCTGTGATTCCAGCGGCATGAACCTGATGTCTCGAGGTCTTGTGTTGCCCAATGCGCATCAATGCCTCGCTCAGCACAACGTAATTGGGAGCCGAGGAAAGCTCAACCTCAGTTGGGCGGTTGTCAAACAGGCGCAACGCCCCAACCTCAGCTCTCTTTGGCGGAATGGTGCATGCATACGCAATAAACACCAACGCCATGCTTTGGTTCAGCGTGGCGTGCGGGTCAGCCTCTGCCTTGAGCCGCTCCCAGCACTGCCGCCATTCAGCCATTGCAACAAAATTTGTGCTTTGGCGGTTGTTCGTCGGAGCGTTCTGCTTGACAGTTCGCATGTGCCTCGCTCTGTGTTCAGCGCCTGCACGTTGCCATGCTTCAAAGGCTTCCCTATGCTTCACCTTGAGCTCTGAATTTGCCTTGAACACGGACAATAGGCGGGATACGTAGGTGGACTCAGAGTAAGGGCTCTTGCACACAGTGCTCAGCTCGATCCGGAAGCGTGTGGGGTTGGTGAGAATGTCAAAGACACTCTCGACATTAAGCATGGCCCCGAGGTTCACCAAGTCACGGACATAACACGCAATGGTAGTTTGGCTGGCGTCTTGTGCGCGCGCAAACATAGCGTTCACACTTTCTTGCACCTCACTAACCCGCGCGCATGCCTTGTTCAAAATCAGCTTCCACTCACCGGACAATGTTTCAGGGAACTCCTTGATGTTGTACTTGATTGCAGTGATGATGGCTTGGACATGGTGTTGGAGTGCCAACGGCGACTTGAAATGACGGAGCAACTTCCATTGCATTTCAGCTGGCTGTGACAAGATCTCACTGAGCGGCAGTTGGAGAAGGCTGGTAAGGTTGCTTAGCTGTTCCAACAGCTTGCCTCCGGACGTCTGCTTCCACTTGCACTCCAGTTTGATCCGAGCGAGAATGGCCTCATCGGTAAGCCGACTCATTTTGCGGCGCTCAGCCCAGCTGGCAGCGTACCACGTTGTTGTTGCCTCCTAACTGGCACACTCTTAAGTACACATCCCCGAGGCCCCCTCCCCTCCCCCCTCTCTCTACACGGCAACGCTAAGCATTGTGTCAAGGCCCCGCGCCGTGTAGCTTGCCCGCTGGCTGCATTGCTGGCAATTGCCGCTGCCGTATGCTTGCGCGGCGCGACTTGCAAGCTTGTAGTGACAGTGACATCAAAGGTAGGTAGGTAGGTAGGTGATCGTTACAGTCTAGGCTGAGCAAGCTCAACGAGACGGCGGGGGCTGCCAACCCCACACCAGGCCCCTACCTAGCTGCACACGCAAAGCCAAAGGACAGAACATGGAGAACGCAACACTAAGCCACAACAAACACTAGGGCCGCGCTGAGAGCCGCAGCAGAGAGAGGGCCGCGCTAAGGAGCAGCAGCAAAGCAAGATAGAGGCCGCGCTGGGAGCAACATCAAAGGCGAGGTGCGGGTTTGGCGCACGTGCACCCTGCCAAGGTCTGCCGGTGGCTGCCGGCTGGTAGCAAGTTGTGGCTTAAGAAGGAAGCTCCACGGTGTAGCAACACGCACCAAGCATCGGTGGGCACGCACAGGCAAGCAAGCACGATCCAACATGCCTGCACCCTCTTCCTCAAAAACAAAGAAGGCTACCGCCGCGGCGCGGCGCCTTGGTGCCATCTTGGAGCATTGCAATTGCAAGTGGGCGCCTGGCGAATACACCCACACTGCGCTCGGGGGTCCCAACACGCCCATGGGCTCGTATGCGGCGCACGACGAGAACGAGCTATTGGCTGCCGTGGGTGACTGCGTGAGGGCTGGCTTCCCTATGTCGCTGACCGAGCGACCAAGGGCCGCCGGCCAGCCGCCCATCGTGGACCTGGACCTACGTTGGCTCACCCCGGAGCGTAGGTACGACATGGAGTGCCTGGAGACCTTCACCCGGGGTTACAGCGTCAAGCTGGCCCACTATGTCAAGGTGCCTCCGGAAGGCTTTGAGTGGTGGGTGTTGGAGAAGCCCGCTCCCAGGGTGAAGGCCGCAAAGCAAGGGAAACAGCCCGTGCACGTGGCTGAAAACCAAAAACAACAACACGTGGCATTCAAGGACGGCGTGCACCTGGTGTGCACCAACGTAGTGACACCCAGCTCTGTGCAACGCCAGGCGCGCCTCGACTGGCTGGCCGACGAAGACAACAAGGGCTTCTTTGAGGGCCTGACCACTGGCGTCGCCACTGACGCCTTCGACGCTGCTGTGTTGACAGGCAACCAACAGTGGTTTCTCTACGGCAGCTCCAAGCCCGAAGGTGACCCGCACCCATGGAGAGCAACCGCGGTGATGACCGTGACCTTTGAGCAAGGCTTGCCCCTCTCCAACGCCTCGGTGAGCTTCGTGCGGCGGTTGGACGCCAACTGGACTGCGGCGCCCCTGAACCTGGTAGCCGAGGCGGAGCTTGTCGAAAAGCTGAGCCTGCGTCGCCTTGCGGCGGCGGCGCCAGCCGACCACCTGGCGGCACCCTACCGGCAACTCACTGACGAGGGGCGCAAGGTGGAGGAGACCGCGTGCAGGCCACGGACCCCCTCCATTCGTTCCTTCCTTCCCAATGCAACTTCGATGCTGAACCCGAGGCGACCTGCAGGCGCATCCGACAGCTGCAGCGGTATCGACCCTCCGTGCAGTGTGGGCCCAGATGAGGATCCGCATGCCACCGAATGCAAGACAGTCGCCGCTTCCTTTCAAGCGCAGCAGGCATGCCAGCTGGCCGCGCGGCTTTCGCCGGAGCGCGCGCACGCCTACGACACCTGGACCGCCGTTGGGTTATGCCTGCACAACATCGCCGCGGACCTCGCCGACGACGGTGCGAGCGCAGCGCTGCGGCGGGCGTGGCATGACTTCAGCCGCCGCAGCAGCAAGTACGACCCCAGTGAGTGCGATCGGTGCTGGGACCGCATGCGCGTGCGCCCCGCCGCTGCTGGCGGTGTTAACCGGCTCGGCATGGGCTCGTTGGTCATGTGGGCGCGTCAGGACGCGCCACCGCCCACAGCCATCAACGCATCTGCCAGCGGCATGGACTCACCCCAGCTGAGTGTGAGCTCCTTCACCAACCCCAGCAGCCGCGGGCACAAGAAGGGAAAGGAGAAGGAGCCCTCCCCTTGGGAGCATGTCCTGCGCAAGTTCGAGAGCTACTGCGCAGAGCGCGGCCTGCGCAAGGTGGTAACCATGCGCATGATCTTTGAGCCGGTGCCCGGCTGCCCGTGCGCGTACCAGCCGCTCATGGGATTCAATGACTTCGTGCCGCAGGTGCTGTGTGGCGACGAGCACTACCGTGGCAACATGCGCCGTGTCGCCGAGCTCGAGACCTACCTGGTCAAGTTGAACGAGCCGGCGCTGCCACGCCTTGTCACAGACCGCAACCTGCTGTCCTTTTCCAACGGCGTGCTGGTGCTGTATGGCGGCGAGACGGAGCCGCAGTTTGTGCCCTACGGCGATGGCGAGCTGCCCAAGGAGCTCAAGGGGCGTGCTGCACGGCACCACATCGACCAGCCATACACAGGCAACATCGAGACACCATTGTTTGAGAAGTTGGTCCGCAGGCAGTTCCACAACCCTGACCCCGCTGAAGGTGGCGCCATGAAGGAAGACGATGGGCGGCTGGAGACGTTGTGTGCGTTGCTGGGCCGGTTGTTTTTCCCTCTGAAATTGCTAGACAATTGGCAGGTGATGCCGCTCATTGTGGGCAGTGCAGGCACCGGCAAGTCCACTCTGCTGAATGTCGTGACAGCCTTCTTTGCACGCGCCGCAACAGCCGAGCTGGACGGCAGCAATGAACGGACGTTCGGCATGCAGGACAAGTATGACAAGGAGGTGTTGTTCATCCGCGACGCGCCTCACCGCATGTCGGCCGTGCTAGTGCAGGAGGAGTTCCAGAAGATGGTCGCCGGCGAGGGTGTGCAAGTGTCTGTGAAGCACGGCACTGCCTTCAAGGTCGATTGGGCGGTGCCTATGATTGCGGCCAGTAACCACATGTTCGACTACGACGACCGTGCGGGCCAGATCTCGCGGCGCGTGGTGCCATTCGGGTTCAACGTACCACTGGATCCGAGCGACATCGACGACACCCTGGAGCGCCGGCTGTTGGACGAGGAGTTGCCCAACATCATCGCCCGGTGTGTCATAGCGTATCTGGGCATGGTGCGCCGCGCCAATGGTCGTGGCTTTTGGAAGGTGTGCCCAGAGGCGCTGCGGGATGCGCAGGAGGATGCCATTGCTGCTGCCGACCCGTTGTACCAGTTTCTCACAGCGGGGCCAGATGACAATGCGGGCAGGCACGTCCGCATCTATGTTCGCTACCATGAAGGTGCGGTCACAAAGTGGAGCGAGTTCAAACAAGCATTTGAAAGGTATGTTGAATACAGGCACAAGGGCGTAAAGGTGCCACCAATCTCAGCCACCACCAATGCCACGCATTTCCGCAAGCTTGGCTATGAACTGCACGAGTGGCACCTCTGCAAGGTCTGCGGCGCCCGCGCCAAGCTTGGATGTTGCGCAAGCTACCACAAGGCCAATCGTTCCAAGCAGTGGTGCATCAAGCACATGGACCTGGTGCGTGAGGCAAAGGTGGACACGATGATGGGCGGGGAGGGGCAGCTGTCCAGCGGTGACATGCCATTCTGAGAGCATGCGGCAAGTCGTCACTCTAGTTCACCACCTTGGTGTCCAACCCGGTGGGCAAGGGGTGCCAAGGGGTGCCGGGGGGTGTTTGGGGGTTGTTGGGGCGCGATCCAGTTTTCCGTGCACGAGTGGTCTTGCTGGCAACTGCCAACACTCTTGTAAATTGGCAAGGAGGTGTCGGTGGGCGCGGGGGGTGCGGGGGGTGCGTTGACATGGCAAGTGTCGCCAGGGATGCGATTGTTGTCCTAGCTCGTCACCTCTCCTGGCCCCAGTTTTTGGCCCCCTGAGCGGGGCCGTGATTATTCCAACACCCCCCACACCCCCCACACCCCCACACCACCGCAACATGAGCACAGGAGTCACCAGACTCTTTCAAGACTGACGGCACGCGAAGGGACAGGCCCACGGTGTCTTGCATGCACCGAGCACCAAACACCCCCAGGCACCCCCAGGCACCCCTACGAGCTCCCATGCATCCTTGGGACGCCGCGGGAAGCCATTTTGCTCAATTGAGCATTGCACTGCACGATGCCTATCACCTGGTGGCTAAGGAGCATGCGGAAAGTTGAGGGTGCCGCTCAGCTGCTCAGCAGTCCAGCCATACCGCCGCTCAGCCACTCAGCCGCTCAGCCATTCCAAACGGCTGCGGTCAGCCGTTTTAGCCCGACTGCGGCTCAGCCGCTCAGCCATTCAGCTAGACTGCTGCTCCGCTGCTCAGCAGCTCAGCCGTTTAGGCAGAAGACCGCCCAGCCGCTCAGTCGCTCGATTCAGGCGTCAGCCAACCCGCCACTCAGCCGTTCACCTGTTTAGCCATCCAGCCAGCCCGCCACTTAGCCGCTCACCTGCTCAGCCATTAAACTAGTTCAGCCAGACCGTGGCGCGGCTCAGCTAGCTCAGCCGAGCAGCCGAGCAGCCGAGCAGCCGATCAGCCGCCCAGCCTGTCAGCCGTTTTCAGCCAGACTGCCGCTCAGCCGCTCAGCTGCTCAGCCGTTCAGCTAGTTCAGCCAGACCGTGGCTTAGCTGCTCAGCCGTTCAGCCGTTCAGCCGCACGACCGTTCATTTAGACTGCCGCTCAGCTGTTCAGCCAACCAGCCAACCAGCAAGACCGCCGCTCAACCGCTCGGCTGCTCGGCCGTTCAGCCGCTCAGTCGTTCTGCCGCTCAGCCGCACAGCCGCTCAGCCGTTCAGCCGCTCAGCCGCTCTGAAGCTCAGCCGCTCAGCCGCTCAGCCGTTCAACCGCTCAGCCGCTCGGCCGTTCAGCTAGACTGCCGCTCAGCCGCTCAACCGCTCAGGTGTTCTGCCGCTCAGCCGCTCAACCGCTCGGGTGTTCTGCCGCTAAGCCATTCTGTTGCTCAGCCATTCAGCCGCGCAGCTGGTCAGCCAGACTGTCGCTGAGCCATTCAGCCGCTCAGCTGCTGAGCCGTTAAGCAAGACCGCCGCTCACCCGCTCAGCCGCTCAGCCGTTCAGCCAGACCGCCGCTCAGCCGCTCAGCCGCTCAGTTACTTGATGGTCTGTCAGGGGCTCTGTGACAGGCTATGTAGCTGGGAGGGACTGCGTAGTGGACTTGGTGACCTGGACGGCTTTGCAGCGGGCTGAATTATGGCGTGGCGGGACTGTGCGGCAGGTTGGCGGCTTGGAGAAGGGTTCGGCAGCTGCCGTTCTGAGAAGCAGACAACAAGTTGTCATCGTAGTCCTCAACCTTGTCTCTTCAGGTAGGTAGGTGATTGTTACCCCAGGTACCAGAGCCCAGGTGGGTAAGGGGCGCCCGGGGGTGCTGGGGGGTGTTTGGG
>JAWZTI010001825.1:0-11155 GCA_039880955.1 Chlamydomonas urium | reverse complement strand
ACGCCATCCTCACGTTCACCGACCGCCTGAGCAAGCTGCAACGCTACGTTGTCTGCAAGGACACCATCACAACTAAGCAGACCATGGAGCTGTTCTTTGAGAACATCTTCTGCCACTATGGCCTGCCTCGCAGCATAGTATCTGATCGGGACCCTCGCTTAGTCCTTTCTGGCAGTCTGTGGAAGAGACTGGGAACTCAGCCCAACCTATCGACTGCCAACCACCCTGAAACAGACGGGCAGTCTGAGCGCACGAACCAAGTGTTGGAGGACATGCTGCGCGCATATGTCTCCTCCTACCAGGGCGACTGGGAGGAACACCTGGTGACTGCAGAGTTCGCCTACAACGACTCCGTGAACGCCACGACGGGCTTCACACCCTTCTTCCTGATGCGCGGTAGCCACTCACCCACACCGCTGTCGTTGGTGATCAAGCCAGTGGCGCCTGCTCCGGTTGAGACCGCTGGGGCCTTCGCCCTTCGCGTGAAGAGCGATGTGGACAAGGCCAGAGTCGCAATGCGTGCAGCGCAAAAGCGATATGCCAAATACGCCAACCTGCACCGCAAAGATTTCGGGTTCAACGTCGGCGACCAAGTGTGGCTATCGCAGAGCACCTAAAATACCTGCCCAGCCATCACCGCCCGCCAGAAGCTGCGCCCACGCTACTGCGGCCCCTACAAGGTCCTGGAGGTGATTGGGTCGCACCGCCTGGCTTACAGACTGCAGCTACCACCATCGTTCAAGATCCACCCCGTGATCCACATCTCCCACCTGAAAGCCAAAGACGGCACGTAGGACTTCCCCGCACGCCCGGAATACCAACCAGTCTTGCCTGACATCATCGACGGCGAAGAGCACTGGGAAGTCAAAGCCATTCTGGCTCACAAGAAGCGATACGGACACTTCCTAATCAAATGGGCCCACCACTCAGACGACTACAATGAGTGGGTGTTCGATGCGGACCTGAAGCAAGACTTGCCTGAAGATCAGTATGACCGCTTCCTAAACTAGTACCGCGCTAGGAGCGGAGCCTCGGTCCGATCGACGACGATCTAATCCTAAATAGCTGTCAGCCCTTTTCCTGTCAGCCTGCTTGCCTAACTTTGCCTGCTTGTTCTGTCCTAAAGTTTGTGGACAAACTTCCTCAAAGAGGGGGTGATTGTCACAGTGCGAACGCTTGAAACGTCGTAACCATGCGTTTCTGTGTTTTCCTAAACCGCCATGTGCGACCCTCTTCGCAGCTGCCTTGGCCGCGGCCCCCACGGCCCATGCTGACAGTGTCGCTCTGACTGTGCGCCTGGACCTTCCAGCGCCCTGCAGGGTCACCTTTGACCCCGCAGCATCAGTCATGCCGCGCCCTTTTTGTTTCACACCCTTTTGTATGGGCGCGCCGCCTGCTCTTAAGGCGCTGCCCTGTTGTTTGGGGTACTTCTTCTTCTTCTTCTCGCCCATCGTGTAACACCAAAGCCCCGGACCTGGTGCTGCTCGAGTACTGCCCCACGGCCAGTAATTCAGTATGTTTGCCCACAGCCTGACCGTGCGCGTGCGTTCGTCGTCTACGCCCCCTCCCCTCGTTTCCCTCTCGATCCGCCGTTGTCACCCTCTGTTACAACCACCTCCCACACTCACCCATGACATAGGTGTCCGAAGCTCTTGCCACCTTGCACCCTGCATACCTTGATGGATAAATGTCTCTCAGTCAGCCACCTTGCAAGTTGCCACCTGCAGATTGCTTAGAACGAAGTCACTTCTCACATTAAAGGCAGGCTTGGTAGCAGAGCCTTGTCATGCACAGTGCAGAAAGCCTGTCAAACCACGTCTTCAGAGTCCATGGGAGCCTGGTCGTTGCTGTCATGCGCCAATCTACGTGAGCAGTAGGGAGCCACTGGGCGGGGTGCAGATGGAGGCATGCCCTCATGGGAGCCATATGCCGGCAGGCCCCGTGGTGCAGGGACAGCCTTACCATCTCTGCATCACAGCTGCATGACCAGCGATGCCGTGGTGAGCGGCACAACACACTGCGGCTCCACAAGCTCGTGCAACAGGAACGCGGTGCGTTCGTATTGCAGGCTGTGCGTCAAGCCCTCAAGCTCCACGTCAAGGGTGGCGGGGAACTCGTCAGGGAAGGCCAGCTGCCCCTCTGCATCCCTGGGCATCGTCGAGTATCCGCTGACGGCGACCAGGTGCACGCCCCTTGACACCATCCCGCGCACCAGCCTGGACGCCACTGAGCCACCCTCGGGCCCGCTGCACTTGCCGCTGTCCTTTTTGGCCACGCCCTGCGCATCACAACGCAGCATGACCGTGAATGCATTTATGCATTCAATGCAGACGGATGGAAGCGTTGCCTAAACCCCCCATGCCTGCAAGCAGCCCCACCTGAAGTCGGTTGATGTGAAGTAGGAAGGCGCTGCGCTTTTGAGACTGATGTTGCCGCTTGCACGACACCCAGACCACCGGCGCCATCCCGCCAGGGAAGTCCAACACCAAGTCCAGTTCAGCATCACCCACGTTCCCCCACCACATGTCCGGCTCGCCTGCGCAAGGAAGCGACGTGGGCTTGCAAGTCGGGTAGTGGTAGCCATTGAGGTCTACTGTGGCCGCTGTGCATCTGCGGTTGAGCCTCACCTGCCAGCCCCAAGCGTTGCAGCAGGTTGTTTATCAAGTCCTTGCGCAGCAGCACCTCCAGCACGAAGCCCTCGGCCACTGCCAGGGCTGCTTCCTTCTCGTCCTTGGTCTTGGCATTGGCCTTGATCAGCTGTGTGATGGTCAGCAGCTGCGGCTCCACCAGCTGCAAGCTGTTACTGTCCATGGGGCTGGACTCGAACACCTCGTAGCTCTGCAGCTGGCTGAGCCGCGCCACATGGTCCTGCACCTGCAGCAGCTTGACGCTGCCCCGCATCTTGACGGCTGCTTCAACCACGTTCAGGTGCCCCTCTTGCAGTAGCGCAAGGTGTGTTAGGTGTTGCAGGTTGAGTTCTGGCAGGTTAGTGGTCGGCCGCACCTGGTACCTGTCCAGGTAGCGGCCGTTGGTGGCGACAGCCCGCAACAGCCCGCCTGGGTAGCTATCAGGGTGGTGCTGCAACAGCATCCCCGCAAGCAGCTGCAGGCCAGGCGGGGGGACGGCAACCGCGCAGGGCACGCCATAGTTGTCACGGCGGTACAAGCTGCCTGTGCTGCCCGTCACATCCTTCACACTTCTCTGCATGCTGTCCATTAGCACAAACTGCAGCTGCCGCAGCATCAGGCCTGAGAGGCGGATGCCCGAGGTATTGCTAAGGAAACCTGGACACAGGTATCGGGAGAGGCAAGAGACAGATGTAACGCAACAAGTATGCATGCATGCAGCCCAGAGCAAACACATGGCTGTAACTATGCAGGTAGTTGTGCAAAGTGCGCCTTACCGTTCAGGGCTGCCGGCAGGTGCGTCCACTTGCAGATGAACTCATCGAACACGACCGGAACGCGCAGGTAGACCGCAGCAGCCAAGAGCAGTGGGTAGTCCTCTAGTGTGGGCTCCTCCACCACCGAACACGTCACCACCTGCAAGTACAGGTCGGGCAAATGCGGGCAGTGGGGTGCAGGGCAACATGTACTGCTTCGGCTGCGCCGTGCGGCTGCAGTTGCAGTGTGCGCACTAGCACATGGCTGCAGCGGGGAGCACGTGCGCCCTCCCTTCCTTCCAGCTGGCGAATAGCCTCGACTTGAGCCCATGGGACGCTGAACGTCTTCCCCGTACGCCGCAGGCCATACAGCAGCAGCGTTGACACTGGAAGTGGCTGCAACGACTTTGCTCGCTCCGTGAACAGCTGCACCAGGTCCTGTCGCTCAAACGCATGGGCCAGGCTGGGGCGGACCAGGGAGGGCTGCTCAGCCACAAACAGCCCCTCTGCTGGGACGCTGTACAGGTGGTACTCAAACACTCTGCGAATGCTGGGGGGCAGGGGCATCTCTTGGAGGAGGCGCAACATCTCTCTGTCTGCCTCTGGTCCCGGACCTTGAAGCAGGATGTCAGGGGTTGGGTGCTCGGTGATCCACGAAGCAAGCCGTTTCCGAGGGGACACTGCAGCCACAAGGAAAGAAGAGAGTGCAGAACCATGGTGTTAAAAGGGGAACGTCGTCAACAGGAAAGACAGCACCAGGCCAACAACGTCCTGACGCGCTGCACTCGTTGCAGAGGCTCAGTGTTGCACCATCACCAACACCATTCGCTACCACCAACACCAAGCTGCACACCTGCCCTGACAAGCCGGCGCGAGGCAAAACGCCAGCCCCTCCTCCTGTCCATTCCCTGAAAAAGTCATGCAAGCACCTGCATTTTACCCCACCTGCACACGCTGGCGCCACAGCCATGCCAGTTCCTGTCGTCGCGCCGCCTACGAGCAAGGCGATATCAGCCGAGCGGATGAGCAATCAGGAGGGGGACGCTTTGGCAGCTGTGGAAGCAGGTCAGAGGCTGGCAATTGAGGGGCGAAGCAAGTGCAATTACTGCGGGGCACACAGGCGTGTGGTGACCTGCGGCCCCCCTTCATGTAACCTTCATGTATCCGAACCCCGCCCAGGCAGCACATCCCTACCAATCCAAAGGTCAGACAATCATGGGTGCTCTGCCACCTCACATTGTCTACCTGTTGTGTATGCACAAATGCCCTCCCACCGATTGCGTCTGTGCCATGCCCCCTCACGTGTTGCGCCTCCGTCATGCCCCCTCGCCTGCTGCGCCTGCACCCTGCCCTCTTGCCTGCTGCGCCTTCGCCCTGCCCTCTCACCTGCTGCGCCTGCGCCCTGCCCTCCCACCTGCCGCTCCTGTGCCGGTTGACCTTGTTGCACATCACCTCTCACCTGCAGCGCCTCCACATTCTCCCACCCGCCCCATGCCAGCACCCACAGCAACAACGCAGGTACCTTACTACCTGACTACACACGCACCAGCCTTACCAGCCTTGGGTTTGAAGATGAGTGTGGCTGGGCCATGAGGTGTCTCTGAGGGGAGGCGCTGGCTCGGCCCCAGGAGGGTGCCATCCAGCTTGCGAACCGACCCACTGCCGAAGCCGTCCTCGCCCTCCAACAATGGCAGCAGCTCCCCCACTGTGCGTGCGTAGGGTTGCAGCAATGCTTAGCACAGACACATTGGGAGGCAGGATGCCACTGCTATGAAGTCTGGCTTGAGGCCCGTTGGTTGGTCTGCCTTGTCGCCGAGGTCGTGTCCTCACCAGTCTCAGCTGCCACTGTCACAATGCATTGCTCGTTGTCCTGGTGGAAAACTTTAACGTTCACCATGACGCCCTGCACATCACGAATGCATTGCAAGGCATGTTCAGGACATTGGCGGCAGTTACGGCGTTGGCAGCAGTTGCAGAAGTTGAGTACATGCCACTCAGCAATGTCATGTAGCTGCACCTGCATCCTCCCATGCACTTGCAATCATGCACCCACCGTCGAGGAGGCATTGTGCGTTGCTGCGCAACTGCCACAGGCGGTGTGGCGCCCACGAAGGACGAAAGTGGCAGCAAACCTGCAAAGGCACGAGAAGCGCACCGCTCAGCGTCTAGCCATGCATGAACCACTCATGTTGCTGCTGCTGTGCGTAGGCACGGTGAGCCCCATACGCTCTGGTCATGCGCACATGCAGGGCACCTACCTCTCGAGGCGCAAAGCCCTCGCGCCGACCACTCGCGAGGCTGAGATCCAGCAGTTGCGCTGCTTGAGCCTGTGCAAAGGCAAGCACCGCGAAGCATGACCACTTCACTAGAACGTGAGACGCTTGAGCGGCATCGGCTGCAGTGCAGCATGGCGGTCCCGCATGCTCTGGTCTTGCCTGCTCGGCGCCTGCCTCGCGTGCGAGCGCCCGGCGTTGGCCAACTCGCGCCAGCAGCTTCGCAGTTCGGGCCTGCATGAATCAAGCAACACCAAGCGCAAACCATTTCATGCTTCTGTTCTGCGTCGGCATGGTGAGCAGCATGCGGCCCTGGCATATCCTGCACGATCATGCGCGTGCTGCTCGTGTCTGGCCATGCGACGGAGCATGCAATGGCACCCGGGCGACTGACCTTTCTGGCGCGATTCGATCACCTAAACATGCTTCCCACGGGACTTGCTGGATTGTGCACTGTGCACTGCGAATGTCTGGCACGTCGACCACTCAGGGCCGCTTTCTGTCCACACCTAGACCTGAAGGTGTGGAAATTAATGAATGAGGACCGGCGTCAATTTATGCAACTCAGCCTGCAGCCGAAGTCCTGCAACTAGGATAGCCCATCAGCCACTCAACCCACTGAGGTGACACCGCACACTTGCGCTCAACATCTGGCGTGTTAACCTCCCACCGGAACTGCGAAGGCTAATAATAAAAGCTAGCAGGGCACAAGTAGAATGGTGGCAAGCCTGAAAGTCAAAAAGAACACAGTTTCCTGCAGCATCAGGCTCAAAGAATTTTGTGAACGTGACAATCAGGCAGGCGTGGCCAATAATTGTCAGGGAAATAGGGAAATTCCAGCCCACGCGTCTCCAGAAAATCAAAGGCGCAACCTGAACGAAGTGTGGGGTGTTGCACGGTGGGACAGGCGTCGAGCAACAGTTCGATCCGAACCACCTTTCTATGCATGCCGATCAGCCCGCCGAAGTCCACCCAGTCGGATAGCCGACGGGTGGTGGGCGGGCCTCTAAGCCCTGGTCATGGTCCCCCCCCCTCATTTTTGCCGCGACTGGTTTCGGGCCCTCTAAGCCCGCATCAACCTTTGTCGATTTCGGCCTGGGAGGAGAGTGTGTAATCAGCCTGGGCGTGGACTGAGGAAGCCCCATGGCATGGGCTGGGGCGACGGCATCATGCTTGACAGCGCCATGATGGCAGCTGCCGTCAGAGGAAAGTGAGAGTGTGGGTGATGGGAAGAAGAAGAAGAGGCAGAGCAACGCAGCTGCAGCTGTAGCCCCCACAGTTATAGCCCCAAAGGGTAGCAAGCAGCCCTCGGCCAAGGGTAGCGGGAAGCGCAAGTAGCACAAGCCTCAACGGTGTTTGATCAGCCCCATGGTGTAGGTTTCAAAACTTACCAGTCGTCAAGGGCAGGGCTTCACGAAACCGTCTCATACTCTTGATCAAGAGTAGGCACTTGCTAGGCTAGGTCATGATCAATGCGCATTGATGCACTCATTGTTGTAAGCACGCTGGTCCCTTGCTTTGGTCCCATTGGTCTAAGACTGGTCTCCAACTAGTGATTCCAACACAGGTCCCATTGGTCTAGAACTGGTCTCCCACTGGTGATCCCAACACAGGTCCCATTGGTCTCATATTTGTCTCATGCAGCTTGGTCCCAGACTGGTCTCAGTTGGTCCCACACCGTTAGATCGATCTCCCATATTCTCAAGTTGGATCGGGCTAGACCAGCATGAGATCGCTACCCTGAGACTGCTGCTGTGAGATCATCTGAGATCGGTTCGAGACCAAGGGCCCGTTTGCTGAGTGCAGCTGCGCTCTGCGGAACATGGAGGCGTCTGCAGCCTGTGCAGAGGTTTGCAGAGGGATCCCTGCTGGACGCCTTGGCGACCGCAGCAGGGATGAAGCCCCCTGTTCCACGCTTTATGCGAAGACACCATGTTTGCGGCAGGCCTCCACCACCTGCGGGGTTTCATCCCATGGGCAATTCTGCGTGGGCGTGCAAGCAAGATAATAGCTGACTTGTACCATGCTCCCCTAGCAAAGTGGCTAACGGCAAAGTATGTGAGCGCACGCCCATCACAGAAACCCCTACCAACTTTCTCCATGACTTCCTGTGCAGCATAGTCCACCGCGTACGCTGAGTACAGGCGGTTGCCGGCGAATTCGCCCACGTTGGCCACTGCCTTGACGTTCTTGGCCAATCTGTCCACATCGCCCTTGCCTGTGGCAAAGCGGGAATGCTTTATGCTTGAGAGCAACATGTCCTCAGCACGACGTTAAACTGCTAGAGAGGGCATGAGTACCCTGGTACTTTTCCAGAGGTCACGAATTCGATTCCCATTGCGGAAGGAGTTTGTTTCGGTTATGGTTTCTAGACTTGCCCCCCCCCTGCTTGCGGGGAAGGCCTTCGAGCCACTTTCGGTCATGAGCCTGTAAATCCTGGCCCATTTGGGGCAGGGGTTGTATGCGCCCTCGCGGTGCCCTAAACAACTGTAACACACACACCAACATTATCCCAACCATGTAGGATGTCCTGACACTATGCGAATGTGATCCTGCAGTCACTGCCAGATGTGGCCCTAGTGGCCCATGCACACCCAAGTACAGTTGTTGATAGAAGCCTCTCCCTGACTGCGGCGGCGACAATACTAGCTGCTCTATTGACTCTCCTCAGGGATCGCAAAACAAGCACCCAACACCTACTTCTCGTGGAGGCCTTGCACTCGCCCCGGATGAACGCCTTGCCCGACGATGCTGGCAGTGAGGTCTGTTGGTACGGCTGGTCGAAGTAAACCTCAACTAGCCCACAACACAAAAACAGCCTGCAACATTGAGGCTTAAGCCTCAGTGTTGCCTCAATGTGTAGTAAGCTTACTACACCAAAGCTCAGAATCAACAACATGCGCTGCAATGCAGGCATCTAGCAAACTTTGTCATGCCTAGTGGCCTTGGTAAGAGCCTATCCGAAACAGAGCGAATGGGGTGCCCCAAGCGGTCAGCACACTTTCCAGCCCAATGAAGGTGGGGCCGATTAGCGCATCGTCCCCAGGGGCGTCCTTGAATGGGCAGCAACACCACCACCCCTAGCAGCTCCAAACATGGCTGTCACAAGGCCGAGGCGGCCATGGGGGGGTATGGTACATAAGGGAGATGGGGCAAATAGGGGGCCATTGGCGACATGCAGGCATATGCAACACGGTCACAGGCAAGAGGCAACACCATTGGCATCGGGTGTGGTTATGCAGCCCTGCATCTCTCCTTGCAGCAACCAGACCACCCACTCATCCATCCCACACAGTGTTCACCCCTACTTGCACCTTCCTGTCCCTGGCATGTGCCGCCCTGCTTCCCCTCCCTCCTGCCTCCCTGCTGCTCCTCCTCACCTATGGGCTTGCAGAAGACGTGCAGTGCAGGATCAACCGACATGGCCACTGCGCCACACCCACCTGCACATACAAAGGGGAGGCGAAGGAAGGTAAAAGAAGGGGCAAAGAAAGGGCTTGGGGCACGTGCAGGACAGGAACAACGTGCAAGGCCACTGCGCCACACCCGCCTGCGCACTGCAAGGGTGGGTGAGGCGGACAGTGGTGGGTGTGTACCAGTGAGGCTGCTGCAAACCTCTCCAGGAGGGTAGGCAAGCAGGTAAGCCAGCAACCCGCAGGGTGTTGCATGGGGACAACGGACCCAGCTTCGCCATCATAAAGCAGGCTGAGCAAAGTGAGGAAGTAAGTATTTGTGGCCGTTGAACAACCCCCGCCCCCATTCCCCCCACCGACTCCCTCTCCAGCCCCAGGGCATGAGCAACGCACACCTGCTGGCTGCCCCCTCTCCCCGCTGCGCTCTGCCTCACCCTCCCCCCCTGCTGTACCCTCCAGCCTCTCAACTGTGGCGTGTTGAGGGTAGTCGGGTGCGTGCACAGCCACGTCTGTGGCCACTGTCATGGCCCACCTGCCATCCCATGCAATCGACTCCACCCATACAGCGCAGTACAGCAGTTCAGCGGTGCCGCCGTAGCACCCAAGCACGTTGCCCACACCCTGGGAAGTGTGGACGATTGGGACTTCCCCCCCACCCCCTTCCACCCTCCCCCTCACCTGGCCCAGCCCCAGTGTGTACTTGCCCCTGCAGCCATCCACCTGCTACATCTCACTCCGCATCACCTACGCATGCGCACAAAGGCTTAACCCCACTGATTGCGGACTGGTATCTGTTCAGCAGCCCCATATGCATATCATATGTATGATTCGCTGTACATTTTAGATCATCACTGGTGCTTGGCAACAGGGAGGGGGGTAAGGGCGCCTGTGGTGACGGCTCATCACCAACGGCATGGTGGCCGTGAGGCATTTAAAAGGAGGAAGACTGTGACCTCGCAGCACAAAAACCCCAACCAGAAGCAGCCCCGGTCTTCCTTCCCTTCACACCTTTTCCATTCCACACACCCCTGCCGCCTCACCTTGTATGGGGGTACGTACACCCCCAGTGCACATATGCCCACATGCACAGGCTCCACATTGACAGCAGGGGCACCATCGCAGCCGCTGCACCACACTCGCCAGGGTCTTAGCCCACAGCCCCTCCCTGGTCTGACACTGGCTTGCAGGACCAGGTCTGCAGGAAGGCGTATGTGTCTTCACTGAATGCTCATGCACCCTGCAGTGGTGCTGTCGACTGTAGCTGGTGCCAAACACTGTGCCAACTGCTGCACTGTCCTTTCTAGCTCAAGGGGGGTCATCAGAGTTGTAAGCGTGGCGTTGCACCTGCCAATCGCTGCCAGCTGCTACCACTTGGCCTGTCGTTGCGACTGATTCCTCCTGCTGTTGCTGGCTCTGCTGCTGCCACCGCTGCTGCTATTGAAGCGGAAAGGGCCAGCCAGAGCCATCCTCTCTAAATTCAAACAGCACAGCCCTGGAGGAAATACATTACGTACGTTGTGGCTGTCAAAGAGAGAAGATGAAGGTCTCGGGGCACAAGCAGGAGCCCTGCCCAGGCACGGCTGATTTGGAATGGGACCATTCCAAGTTCACACTCCCACACGTCTCTCCCAACCGCTTGCCTCTGATGGATTGGCTACAGCTCCAGCCCGATTTTAACGCTGTTTTGCTGCGCTGCGCATCAATGGTGCTCTTGTCGCACCGCTCCTGCTGCCCAGCTCAGATGCGCATGCGGTCCCAGGCTGCAGCCGCACATCGCCCCTTTGGGCCATGCAGCGTGCGGCCCGCCGTGGCGTACACCCACGCAGGTGCTTCAGCTGTGAAGGCCGCTCACGCGCCTGATGCCTCAGGTGAGGCCATTGTGGCACATGCAAGGTGCAGGTGAATGGCCTTGCCCATGCAGCAGCTGCTGTTGTGAAGGCCGCTCACGCGCCTGATGCATTAGGTGAGGCCATTGTGGCACATGCAAGGTGCAGGTGAATGGCCTTGCCCATGCAGCAGCTGCTGTTGTGAAGGCCGCTCACGCGCCTGATGCATTAGGTGAGGCCATTGTGGCACATGCAAGGTGC
>JAWZTI010001823.1:0-11171 GCA_039880955.1 Chlamydomonas urium | reverse complement strand
GGCAGGGGCGGCGGAGGCAGCACCAGGCGTGGGCGAGTTTGGGGCAGTGGACACTGGCACAGCAACTTTCGCTCGCAAGTCGGGGGTTGGAGCGGCGGGAGCGGCGGAGCAGAGAGGCACTGCGGCGTCTGCAACTGTGGAGTCTGCGGTGGCGGCGGGCGGCGGCGGCGGCAGGGGCGTGGTGTGGGCTGAGAGCGCCGGGCCTAGCAGCGAGGGTCAGGGCGAGCGCGAGGGGAGCGAGGAGGTGAAGATGCATGCGCCACACGTGACGCTGGACATCGGAGAGCAAGGGGAGATACAGGTGGATACTGAGCATAATGTGGTGGGGTGGGGGGGAATGGGGTGGGGCGGCTGAGCTGTGTGGTGTAGTTGAGGGGGGAGCGAGGAGGCGCGGATGCGAAGGGGCATGCGCCACATGTGACTCAGAAGATTGGAGAGCATTGGGAGACACAGGTATAAGTTGGGGTGCGGGCTGTTTTGTGGGGCGGCTGAGCTGTGTGGCGAGGCAAAGGGAAGAGGGAAGGCGAAGGGGCACGCACCGCACGTGACCCTGGAGAGCAGAGAGTATGGGGAGGCTCCGGGAGGTGTTGGGGTGGCATGTGATGGGGTTGGTTTCTCTGCTTTGCGTTCTCTTCTCTGTGTCAGACCCCTTTCCACCATTCCTTCTTCCAAGTATGCCCCCTCCCTTCCAACGCCAGGGCGAGGAGCAGCACCACTGCTTGCCGCCACAGCCGCAGCCTGCTGTCGCGTTAGCATATAGTGTGTCCCTCTGTTGCCTTTTTAATGTTCTGGTCTCTGTGACAGGCTCTTCCCACCGACCCTCCTTTCTCATATCATGTGCCCCCTCCCTTCCAACGCCTGCTGTCGCATTCAGCTGTCTTGATTCTCCTCCTGTCTGCCTCCCTTCCCACCCACCCTCCTGCCTCCCTACCGTTGACAGGGTGTATCGCACAGCATCACCGCTAACCGCCACCGCCACAGCCTGCTGTCGCGTGTTCAACTCTGCTTGCTTTTCTGTGCCAGGCTGTGCATCATTCCCTTCCCCTTCCAAATGCCCCCCCACACACACCTTCCCTAGGTTGAGGAGCACAGCACTACTGCACGCCGCCACAGACACAATCTGCTGTCGTTTGGTCCGCTGCCTGCTCACCCCTCGGTGTGTTCTCCCTTGCCACCGTCTCACCGTTCCCCCGTCCTGACGTGCCCCTTGCCCACCATCGCCAGGGTGAGGAGCACAGCACCACTGCTCGCCACCACAGCCACAGCCTGCTGTCGCGTCTGACCGCCCCACTGAGGAAGGCAAACAAGCGACGCAAGTCCAGCTACCGGCACTCTTCCTCGTCGCATCGACGCTCGTCCCGCGCCTCCCACACTTCGAGTCAGGGGTCGAGCTCGGACTCTGACACCAACGACCGCGCCAGCATGCGCACCGAGGCTGCGTCGTCCGCGCCCGCCGCCAACGCAGTGCCCCCCATTGCCCAGCCAGGTGAGGGGCGCCTGCCTTCCTGACTGCCACTGCCACTGCCCAGCCAGGTGCGAGGCTCCTGCCCTCTTGCCTGCCCCTGCCATGGCGATCAAGCAGGCATGCATGCGCCTGAGCACGGCATGATGTACAAAACAAACATGCCACACCACTGCTGTTGTTTCAACTGTCACGTCTGTTGACCATGTAACCAGGCGCACCTACAGGTTAAGGGGGGGTAGGTTAGGTATAACCCTGAACCTTGCACCCTTGCCCTGCCCCTGACGAGCCACAGGCACGGCCATTGGTATCATCACCATTGAAGACGTGCTGGAGGAGCTGATGGGGCGTGAGATCCTGGTGGGTTGGAATCAAGGGTTTTTGTTAGTAATCATACAAGCCATACCTACATGCATTTACCCATCGTGCTCTCCATACCCCAGCCGCATGGCATTCAGAATGACCTGTATCCACAAACCCATATAGCTGTGCGGCGTTTTTTAGGAGCAGCTGGCCTGTGATGATCGGGTTTCCTTTGGTCAGCCAGTCGCATGTAATTTTCTCCCTCTGCCAGTTATGACGGTGCCATCTACCCCCCCTGCGCCATGCGTGAGACACATGTGCTTGTCGCCCAAACGCACACTGCCCCCTGCACCTGTGTGCCTGTCATGCTGCAGGACGAGACAGATACGTTTGCAGACAACGAGCGCACACAGAAAGTCAACGAGGCAGTGAGGGGAGAGGTAAGAGGGGTTGCGTGCAGAGGGGTTCAAAAGGCTGTGAGGTGAGGACCTCCGCTGTGAGGCTTTTTCCATACTGCCCACACTTCTGCCCTTGCAGATGCACAAGGAGCTGGATCAGCGCACGAGGGCCACCATTAGCATCCACACTTCCCCACACCTCTTCCCACACTCCTGCCCTTGCAGATGTACAAGGAGCTGGATCAGCGCATGAGGGCCACCATCAATGGCAGCCTGTTTAAGGTTGCGAGGCGCATCAGCGACCGCTCAGTTACCAGTGGGGGTGGGCCGATGGCACTGCCGCCCACTACGTCGGGCACAATGCAGGTGGGTATAGGTGGGTGCGTGTGTACCGGGGAGCGCCCTCCCCCTCTCCACATGGAGGGGTGGAGAGAGATCTCTACTCCAGGAAGGCGTGTAGCAGGCTTGCCTGCAAATCACTCCTTCCCGCACCTCCTGCGCCAAGGGCTCTTTTCTTCTGGCGCCCTGTAGGCTGCAACATGCTTCATCCTTCCACTCTTCCCTTTTCATCGTCCAAGCCCCACCACCTGCGCCTGCGGTACCCCACCTTCGCACTGCCCCACCGCCATGCGCACCGCAGGAGCTGCTCCACGCGTCATCAGCAGCACTCAACGCTCAGGGCGTCGGACGCAACTCGGCCGGGGGCGCGGCCATCGGGGGCGGCTTCGTACCCATCGGACCGGGCATCTCGGACGCAATGCCGGCACTGCCGACACCCCTGCCGCCCCGGACATCCGCAGGGCTTGTACCCATCGGCCAGCGCACACCCAAGTCCTTCTAACATGAAGCAAAGCACAGGCTTGAGCTTATGCACAAGCCTGTGCCTTGACTGCTTGTCTGAAGGTGCTCAGGGCTGACGGTTGCATCGCCGCGCAGGTTACGGGGGCATGCTTTCTGCGCTTCAGGCGGAAGATGATTGCCGCCAGGGGCTCACCAGGAGCACGCCTGAAGAGGGGCGGGGGAGAGCGGCAGATCTGCGGGGGAGACAATGCTGAATGGCCACAACCAGACTTCCATGGGCAGAGAGAAGTGTGCGGTGACTGTGGCCAGCGGGCAATCCCTGCAGGGCAGGAAAAGAATGCTTGGATGGCCACCCACCACGGTCTCCTGGGCAACGGAGACGCTGCGGCCAGCAGGGGATCAGTGCGCCGCCCTACAGAATGCAAAATGGCCTACCTGCCTAGTGCACGAGGAGCAGGGCTGACAGACAGTGGTCACTCACTTTGGTCACCTGGGCAGGGCTGGAGACGATGACTGCGGCCGCAAGCAACCCCAATGTCCCTAATGAAGGTGGCGAGCAGCTGCTTTGGGTTGGCCTCAAGCTTCCTGTGTTAAGCCCTAGCGCGCGCCTTTGATAAGGAGTGTTCAGTGTGAACGATGCTCAGCGTCGCAGCGAGTGCGCCTTGGCTGCACCCAATGGCACAGCATTTTCTCGCTGGTGATGGTGAGTCTGCCCTGACCTGTTCATTCCATGGCATACTGGCAGGCCCGTAGGCAAGACCACTCAGAATAACTACGCAGCTTCTTGTCCGGGTTGCAAGTCAACAATATGAGCTTTTGATAGCTGTCCGACTAATCTATCATCATGCGCAAGCAGCTCTGTAGCGGAAGCCACTGGCAGCAGCACTGCATGCACCTGGGCACTATAAACTTGCAACATGCATGCACTTGCTGCAACAGACACATGCTGTTGTACAGCCGTGGTACATGCTTGTGCTTTGTGTCCTTTCTCTGGTGCGTCCTTTTCAACTTGGTGTTGCGAGGTTCCCAGCTACGCCGTCAGCACGTGGAACTTCCAGACAGAACAACAGATTATAAGACCTTGCGCTGCAGCTTTGCACATTGTGTGCATAGGTTGCGGGCAAGTGCCCAATAAACAATTGCTTTCTCACACGTGTGCTGCGTGCCTTTTGCATCTGCAGTAAGCGTTGAGTCGTATAAGCAATTTGTCGCCGCCAGCTTTGGACATGGCTTACTTGTAGCAGTGCGCCCTTCACATGCATGAGGCTGTGATGCACAGGGGACATGCATGCACTGACCTATCTGTTTGCGAGCACTGTGAGGCATACAGCGTGCCTGTGCTGCCGCTGCAACCTGTAATCCTCGAAGCGCGTTGGACCGAGTGGCAGGATGTGCACCTAAGCTTTACACATGCTGCGGCAAAGCGCAAGCTCGTGTCCCAAGTCTACGCTAATTGCATATCTGGATTCTACAGGAAAATCGACACCCCAGGTACAGCTGACCCCTGGGAAAGCCCTGTGCACTCCGCATGTGCACCCCGGCACTCTGGTGAACACCCAGCACTCTGCATGTGTGCACAGCCACGTGTCACATGCTTGCAGTGTGCCCAGCGCACCACACACTCCATCAAGCTGATCCCAGGCATGCTGGCAGCCCTAGAGCATGCGGAGCCAGTAGCCCAGCCCACGCTGCTGTTAAAGCCATGCTGTGGGTGCTTTGCCCAATACAAGCTTGCTACTGAGTCGCCAGCTTACGGATGCCGCCAGCACTGCACGCCCAGCTGCTCGCCCATGCAAATGGGCCCCGCTCCATGCAAGTGGTGCTGCTTCTGCTGTCAGGGCACGCTAGCAGCTAGCATAACTCCGCATCTTCCCGCCATTGGCTGCGCGCCGCTCCTGGCTGACAGCTGGGCGACGCTCACTGCAGCGATGGAGTCGTCTGCCAAATGAGCAGGCGCTTGCTGGCGGGGTTGAATGCGTCGTAGACCTTCTTGTTGGCGGCCACCATCTTGTTGACGTGCTCGGTCACGCTCTTGGCAGGCGTGTGTTGCAGGTGCTCCAGCACCAGGTTCTTGCTCACCGCCGAGTAGCGCAGCTCCCGATCGTAGGCGTAGTTGAACTTCCAGATGCTGTCATGATAGCGCCTTGCGGCCGCCTGCCACACCGCATGCACCTTGTGCTCGCGCAGCAGCGTGGGCAGCATCTGGGTGTCGATGTACCACAGCGCCCATCCTGCCACGGCGATGGCGGTCGCCGCCTCCTGCTGCAGTGACTCTGCGACGCATGCAGTCAGGACAGGGGTGAGATATGCAGCGGGTGGGAAAGCGATGATCATCATCAGCTCTCCCAAATAGCCCTCGCATGGACGTTGGCATGCATCCGTCGGCATACACACCTGGCAAGAGCTTCATGGCTGCAGTGGGTGGCACGCGCAGCTAGGGTACCCCTGGTCACTTCATGCAGCACGAACCAGTTTGTCAGAGTGTGGGGTTGAGAATGCGCAACAGCCTGGGGCCAATTGAAAGCACGTCAGCGAGAGCTTGGGGACTGAAGCGTGATATTTTGCTGCCGGGGAAGCAGCAGCCATGTCGTATCGCGATCTTAGAGGTGCGCCAATTCAGGGAGTTGCATCCCTGCGAGGCTGGGCCCTCATACATGCATAGGGCCTCATGGTGTTTCTCTGCTGCTACATGCAGCGTTTACGGAGATCATGCGGTCGCTGGGCTACCCGCGGCTCATCTCCATGGAAAATTTTCGACTGCCAAACTTCGAGCTCGTGGCCGACTGCCTCTACTGGCTGGTGCAAAGGTGGGACAGCCACTGCAACTTTGCATGCGTCACCGTCGAAGCTGGCCCCGTTTTTGTGGCAGCAACAGCCGGCCCGCTGACCGACCTTCCCTCCGCGTGCCACGGCCTCACCCACGATGTTGCGCCCTTCCCCTGCCGCAGATACTACCCCGGTGTTGACCTGAGCGACGACATCAGCACAGAGGGCGACCGCGTGCGCTTCTTGCAGGCAATTGCACAGGTCATGCTCACCAAAGCCCGCATGAAGCTAAATATAAAGAAGCTGTACTCAGCAGATTTGGTAGCAGTCAAGGAGCTGCTCAAGGTGGCGGCGCTACTTTACAAGGCCACGGAGAAGGCGGCCGCGGATGATGACGTGAGCAGCAGCAGCAGCAGCGGGGACATGGGCGGGGCTTCTGCAGCAGCCAGGATGGTGGCAGGACAGCAGCATGCATGCACCAGGGATATGAAAGCAGCAGCCGCAACAGGCTAAAGTGCGGCAGGGTCAACGCCACCGCAGTGGGCAACAGCACCGCTGCTCTTGCAGCGCTGATTCATGATACCCATTTACCTCGGCATTCGGGTTGAGGACACACATGGCCCCATGTCTGTGGGTCAAATTGCACTGTCTTAACGTCATCACCCCTTATGCCCACCACCAACGTGCCTGCAGGCTGACAGCGAGGCTGTTGACATCAGTTCTCAGCTCAAGGGCTTTAACCCTAAGGAGGTCAAGCAGATTGCGTCAGAGATCATCAAGTCGGGCGCTGCGCTTTACGATGCACTGGGGCAGGAGCCAGAGCTCAAGGAGCACCGCGCACGTGCCATCGCAGGCCACGTGGATACTGACTTTGTGGAGCGCAGCGTGCAGGAGGCGATTGCGCAGGTGGGCATGGGGTGGCAGGGCAGTTGGTTGTGCAGGATTGTGGGGCCGGCGGGACAGTTGATTGTGCAGGTAGGTGGTGGCACGCAGGCCAGTTGATTGCGAAGTGATTGCGCAGGTAGAGGGGGGGCAGGCAGGGCAGTTGGGGCCAGGTGGGGGCAGGGGGGGCAGTCGACGGGGAAAGGGCGGAACCTTGTGGTGTTAGCTTGGTGTGGATTGGGTCGACAAGGGCTTACGGCGGGCGTAAAGGGGGTGCATATGCATGTGTCGGCATGTCCTGGGGTCAGTGAAGGTTGGCTGGGGTCAGCGGAAGGGCACCAGTGGGACGGATAAGCGGCAGGTGCAGGCCAGGGAAGGAACGTGTTTGGAGCACCGTAGGTGGTTGCCTGCCCATGGCTTGCGCTCACAGGTTGAGGGCCATGCGACGATCTTGAGGCAGCAGCAAACAACAACACTTAACGAGCTAAACCAAGGCGCTTGCTTGATCGAGCCTCTCCTGGTGTCAGCCTGACCTGCTTTACTGCTGGTATGCAGGTTGAGGACCACGTGCGCACCTTGGAGCAGCAGCTTGATGAACTGGAGCGCAACGAGAAGACGCTCGACAGCAAGATTGAGAAGAAGAAGCAGGACCTGGAGAGAAATGAGAAGCGGCTGAGCACGCTGCAGAGTGTGCGGCCCGCATACATGGATGAGTACGAGAGGCTGCAGGAGGAGCTCAATTCGTTGTATGCACAGGTGAGGATGGTTGAGGAGGTTAGCAGGGTCAGGGGTGCAGTGTGTAGGGGTGGCAGGGTGGTGCCTTGGGTGTTTGAGGGTGCAGGAAACGCGTTCTCACGGTGGCTGCAGGTGAGACGGTCCAAAGAGTCACAGGCCATTGGTCACAAGGCCATGGGCAGCAGCTTGCTAAAGTAAATATGAGTATATCCATCAGGAAGCAGAATCCTGTGCACGCGTAGATCACGAAGTTGCCTGCGGTTGGTTGGGGTGTGGGGGTGCGGGGTAACCGACAGGGTAGATCACACAAGGGCCTGCAGTTGGCTGAGGTGTGGGGGTGTGGGGTTGCAGAAGGCAAAAAATCGGAGGTGGGGAGCGGAGGGGCACGCATGGGTGGGTTGAGAGGAGTGCGGAAGAGTTTGGAGGACAGCAGGAGGTCAGAGTTATCCTGAAGGTCTCTGCTCACTCTACCACATGTCGGCATGCCTGCCTGCCTACAGTACCTTGACAAGTTCCGTAACCTGGAGTACCTGGAGAATGAGCTGGAACAGTACTACCAGAGCGAGCAGGAGAAGATGGAGGCGCAGGACAGGCGGCTGAAGAAGATGCAGAAGCGGCTAGCGTGAGTGGGGCAGGGAGCGTGGGAGAAACGTTGGTGGGTTCATGGGGGCTGTCGCGTGGTAGGAGAGCGCAGGACAGGCGGCTGAAGAAGGTGCAGGAGAGGCTCGTGAGTGGTGCGGGGAGCAAGGGGGAAACGGGGGTGGGTTCACGGGGGCTGTCGTTTGGTAGGAGCGTGCAGGACAGGAGGCTGAACAGGACTTATAAGCAGGTAGCGTGAGTAGTGCCGGTAACAGGGGTGAGGCAAAACGCCTGTGTTGCAATCGCGGCTCTGCTCTGCTCTCACTGCCCTGTCTTCTGCCCCTTCCTTGCAGTGAGGAGGAGATGCGAATCCTGCGTGGCGAGCAGGAGGTGGACGAGGCGAACCTGCGGCTGCCAGACCTCGGGGACGAGACCGAGGAGGATGACGATGACGTGTCCCAAGACATGGGGGACCAGCGGCGGGGAGGGGGCGGCAGGGGGCGCGGCAGCGGCACTGGCGAGGAGGGCATGTCGAGTACCATGCGACGCGGGGCAGGAGGCGGCGGTGGCGACCCAAGGGTGAGTATGGGGGGAGGAAAGCGGGGACAGCGAGATTGTGATGGAGCGTGGTGATGTGTGGGGCAGGGCTGGCAGTGGCGCCCCAGGGGCAAGCATGGGTAGAGGGCAGGAGGGCGAGGTTGCGTCAGGGAGGAGCGAGGCAACCCAAGGGTGCTTGTGGGCGGGGAGCTGGCAGACTGGGAAGAGGTGGTCACACGTGTTGACCTAGGGATCTTTGCAAGCAAACCAGGAGGAAATTGAGAAGGCGTGAGCTTCTGTTCTCATGACCTAGATGCCTCATTTGGTGATTGTATCCACTGTCAAACGGCCCCCTGTTCAGATGGTGGGTGCGCTCAACGGCAACTTTGACGACGAGGCGTCGATCGACGAGGACGAGAACAGCGACGGCGGGGAGGTGTCGATGGCGGGGTCAGACCCAGGGCAGCGCGGCATGCCGCAGGGCGGCGGATACGCGGGAGGGTATGAAGGCGGTTACGAAGGCGGCGGCGGCGGCGCGCCTGGCGGCTACGGCGGGGGTGGCTATGGAGACATGGGCGGGGTGAGTGTGGCTTGTCGGTTGGGGGCCGTTGCGGTGTGTAGGGACTCTGGGAGGGGAGGGGGCGAGGCTGCGCTGTGATGGCCCCAGGAGGTGAAATGGGGCTTGAAGGGAGGCATGGGTTTGAAATACAGTGGACAACAACACACCATTCTGCTTTACCGCAAGTCTACTTGTCTCGGTCGCCCTGTATGAGTGCCTTCATAGGGCCGTTGGTATGTGCGCTCAATGTGCTGCTGCTGCCACGCACCATGTTGCAGGGCGGTGAGGATGCAGACCTCATCCAGGACGATGAAGGGGACGACGACTTCTGATCGCGGCGGCTGCATGCATGATGGTATGATTCACCTCACAAAATTTTGTGAGGTGAAGGTCCCGCGCCTCAGCGAGTCTGCAGAGACAGAGTGGCTTGGCTGGGTTCGAACACCAGGGGAGCAGACGCTGAGCGTTTTGCCCTGGAGTAAAGACGTACAGCACAGCTCCTTCGCGCTGGTCAGAGGGCTGCTTGTTGCGGTTTTGACAGGCGCATTCCTCTCATAGGGCAGACTGCTATTGACTGGCTGCATGCGTGATTGATGCAATTTAATTTGTATATTTTGTGGTGCATGGGCGGTGAATATGGCACAAGCGCCATCGCTGTAAAAGTAGCCAGACCGCGAAGCGCAGTGTCTGAACAGGTAGGAGTGGAAAGGGGTCATGATCGAGGTACTGGGAGTTGTTTAGTTTTGAAGTAGGCTTCTACGACGTTGAGCAGAACCGATCCAGGAAGCACAACGGCGCTAGGTGGGATGTCCTGCCAAAAATTGCGTTTCTGCAGGTCCACACCTGGGTTTCGACCTGCGAGTGCAGTGTCTGAGTTCCATCGGCAGCACCTGCAGCTGCCAGTCATGTGGCACGGCTGCTGGCTCGCTTGGTGACGGAAACACACACACGAAACGTGTGCCACAACAACAGCTCGGCGCAGCTGACTCGTTAGACAGCTGACCCTCACCATCCCGTTACACCATCGTCTTGCTGCCTGCTGACAGCCGTGCATTACACAGCGTTGACAGCGGGGGGTGGCGAGGCGCGTGCACAGGGGCTGGCGCGCCATGGATAGCGCGACCACGGCAGCGCTGGTGGAGCAGCAACTGGCTTGCAGCGTGCAGGACAGCTTGAAGCTGCTGCTGTTCGACAATGCGCGCTTCATGTGCGAGCGGCTGGTGGCAATGTGCGGCAATGAGGTGAGATTTAGGGCCTGCCTTGCATGGGTGCCGTGCATGCTGCACTGCACATGCTGCACTGCACAACTCACATTGTAGGAGGCGCGGTCACACCAGCGTGCTCCAGCTGTGCATGCATGTCTTGCTGTGTGATGGGCCGTGACAGCCATAGCACCGCAGCACTGCATTGTCAAGGGCAAAGGACACAGCTCAGCTGCAGTGTGCGAACATCAGTGCGCTCCGTGTATGAAGGCACGTTTGCTTTGGCGCACAGTCTCCTGTGACCCTCATCATGGCACAGGCACAGTCACAGGACACTTGGCAATCGTGCCACAGCAGCAAGGTCATCGCACCTTGCCATAGGCACAGTTGCAAAGAGTATGAGATGTGCCTGTCCCCCTCTCCCTCGCAGCAAAACCGGAACCTGCTGGCGCTATGCTACTTCCACTGCAACCAAGCCTACCGCAGCTACCACCTGCTTAAAGGTAAGACTATACAAGACACAGGCCTAAGGTCATCAGAGCCTGCAAGGGTGTGCCGCTGCGTTGGGCACTCGTGTCGTTGCCCGCCGGCAGTTGTCGAATAGCTGGCCACGCGTGCCAACAGCGTGCAGCAGCGCCTGGCTGTGTTTGAGAGCAAAGTAGCTTGTTGGCTCAGGCCTGGCATATTGCGGCGGGGCAGAAGTGAAAAGATCTCAAGTTTTGTGACAGAACAGCACTGAGGCTTCCTGACCTCTGCTCTGGGCACCCTGCTTTTCCTTCCTACCCAGGTCTGCAAGGCGCACAGAGCCGCTACCTGTTTGCTCTGAGCTGTCTGCAGCTGGGCAAAGTCAACGAGGCCAGGGACGCACTGAGCAGCAGGGCAGGGGGCCAGGTGCGCGAGGGGCAGGGGGTCAGGGCGGACTGTGTGTTGTTCAGTGCAAGCTGAGG
>JAWZTI010001821.1:0-11172 GCA_039880955.1 Chlamydomonas urium | reverse complement strand
CTGCGCGGCGGCCGCGTACTGCTGTGCGACGTGCGGCGGCGGCTGCAGCGGTACCGCCTGCTGCTGGCGGATCATGGATCCCCGCAGCAGCATCGTGGCGATTCGCGTCGCCTCCATGACCTGATCTGGGTGCCCCGTGATCTCCAGGATCTCGTCCTCTGGACCTGCCAGCTTGGACACCATGGAACCAGGGAGGATGACCAGCTGGGCGCCAGTGTCAATGGACACCTGCCTGCAAGGGGGGAAGCACAAGCAGGTAGGGGTGCGTCAGGGGCAGAGGCACAGTCAAGCAGGTGTGCGTCAATGCGTAAGCCCGGGTGCGTGGAGATGAGGCACAACTAGGCAAGGTCGCATCAAGGGGCGAGCACAATCAATGCCAGGAAGTGCACTACGAAAACCTGCCCCAGCACCCTGTCCCACGTTCCTCCATTCATCAAGGAAGACACTGACGATGTGGCCAATCGACCCCATGTAAGCGCTGGATGACTTTCAGAGCAGCGCTCGACGCACTCAATTGGCTAAGCGGCCCAAACCCTATGCTGACAGCAAAGGTCCGACTCACTTGATGATGCGTCCCTGCACGCCCACAACCGACCCCATCTGGGCGCTGGGCGCAAGCATGCGCAGCACCACCTTGCCCTCAGAGTCGACGGCTGCCTTGTCCATGACAACGCGGTTGGCGCACATCATGAGGCCCTCGGCAGCAGCGCAGTACTCATGCTCGGCAGGCTCCCTGCACCGTGCGAGGGCGGGAATCTGAGGTGTGAGTGTCGCATGTTCAGCTTGGTATGGCACTAGTGTGAGAGTTTCGGAGGATAAGCTTGGTATGGCACGAGTGTGAGAGCGTCGGAGGATAAGCTTGGTATGGCACTAGTGTGAGTTTCGGAGGATAAGCTTGGTATGGCACGAGTGTGAGAGCGTCGGAGGATAAGCTTGGTATGGCACTAGTGTGAGAGTGTCGCAGGTTGTGCTTGGTATGGCAGGTGCCGAGGAAGGGCAGCAGCAGGGCGGGGCATGCGGGGGAGAGGAAGGTGTTGAGGTTGATGCTTGGGCACGGGAGCAGGGTACAGGGTACAGAGTCTGTACTACAGACAGGCTGCAACAGGAGAAAACGCACGACACTACCACATCCTTTCAGCCCTAGCCCCTCCCCAGCCCACACCCCTAACTGCCGGCCACCGAGCAGCGTCTCACCCTCCACCTGGTGCTCGTCCCTTGATCCCCACGCATCTTCATCCAACACTTGGACTCAACCCCCAACCCCTGCCCAACAGCCCCCTACCTACCACAAGCTGCCCCACCCACCCTTACCTGATATGAACTGCCTTATCTGCCCGTCATTTACCCTGATTCGCCCCATCCATCCCTAACCTGTTATAAGCTGTCCCACCACCACCCTGACCTACCCTGCATTGCCCCATCTGCCCCTCATTCACCATGGCCCATCCATCTCCGCCATAAGCCCGTCATAAGCTGTCCCACCACCACCCTAACCTAACATGAGCTGCCTCACACGCCCGTGACCCACTGCCCCCCCTTCCCCCCCAATGAGCTACCCACCATGAGCTGCCCACCACCAGGCGCTCATCCGAGCCCTCCACCTTGTGCTCGACCTTGACGTCAGCGCGGCTCTGCTCACGCAGCATCTTCAGGCGCTGCACCATCACACAAGCAACCGCAGCAGTTGCTGATCAGAATGCTGCAGCGCATGATCCTCGCTCGGCAACTGCACGTGCGCATCCCATACAAAGCGTCATGCTGTGAAGGAGCGCTGCAGGCGCAAAATAAATATACTCACCTTTACTCAGCGAGCCCTGACTCAGAGCGAGTGCTGCATGCTTGCACCCCATGACAAACATGTCTTGAAAGCCCCAAGCACACACTCTTTACAAGCCGCATGACACGAACATCCTCCCGGCCCTTGGCATATGCCACTCACTCAGGCACACTCCCCTTCCCGCCATGACTCTAGCGTCTCCGCCCTTGCCAACGCGGTCCTTCCCCTGTGACACTCACGTCTCCGCCCTTGCCAATGATGCTGCCCACGCGCGCATCTGGCACCAGCAGCTTGTACTGCGTGTAGATGGGCGGCGTCTGCGGTACGTTCGGCGCCGCCACCGGCGGCTGCGCGTACACCTGCTGCCCATCGGGCATCATGGGCGCGCCGCCGGGTGGGGGCAGGGCGCCTCGGCCGGTGTGGGCGATTGCCAGGGTGCTGGACGAGGGCTGGTTGTCGCGCTGTACGCCGTCGCGGACTCGGTCGATGAGGCCGCGAGCGGCGGTACGCACGCCAGCGATGGGGCCGACGATCTGGGGGCGCAGCGCAGGCAGGGGCAGGGTGGCGGAGGGGGCCAGGGTAGGGTCAGAGGGAACCAGGGTGAAGGCGCACATCAAGATGGGTCGGGGTGAGAAACGTCAGGACCTTCAGTTGCAGGGCGCGGGAACGCTAGGGGGATGGTGCGCGGCGATTGAAGCAGCAGGGTGAAACGTTGACGACGGGTTGACTGGCTGGCAACACGCTCGACACAACCTCTGACTCAACATCATATCCTCTGCCATAACCTGCCCCCATCAGTTCCGCAGCGTCTTTCCCTGGCACTGAACACCAGTGCCCATCCCTCTGCCAGCCATGCGCTGCCCCTAGCGCCATCTCACTTCTGTCCCACCTACTGCCCACACTGCCAGTCACACTACCCACCACAATGGTCTCCTCATCAGGCCCTTCCAGCACGCTGCCGTGGCCCTTGGGCTGAATCTGCACCGTGCAGCCTGACTGCTGGCGTATGCGGTTCACGTTCTCGCCTCCCTTGCCCACAATGATGCCCATGTACACGCGGTCAACCAGCAGCACCAGCTCCACACGCTCGGGTGGAGGCTGCTGCCCCTCCTTGCCCTCCTCAGGCTCAAACATGCGGGTGATGACACGGTCCAGTGCGTCCTGGGCCGCGCATGTGGCCTCTCCTGGCCTGCATGCCGCGGAGTGACGCACAGGGTTGGTGCTCAGCAGGGAAGCTTGAGTGCATGGCAGCATGCATGCATGCATGTGGCCTACCTGTCAGGCGAGAAAATGATGATGGGGCGCTCCGCCAGGCCGCGCGCTGCATCGTCCACCTTGACGCGCGCTCCAGTGGAGTCGCGAATGGAGCGGATAACCTCACCGCCCTGCACAGGCAAGGTTTGGCGCTCAGTTGTTGCTTGAGTGGTCCGATGCCTTCCCAAGCATGAAGACGGGAGCAAGCTGCGCAGCCCACCTTGCCGATCACGGGGCCGGACTTGTCATTGGGGCAGGCAATGCGCAGCAGCACAATCGGCGAGTTGTCCAAGGAGCCACGCTTGCCGCTAGGCTCGTGATCCGGCTGCGCTCGGGGCAAGAGCACGTACACGGCAGCCGTATCAGAGACATGCGGTGAGCTAGTGGCGATCACAGCAACGGAGCATGCATGCGGTTGCTGATGGGCCTACCGGACCAGCGGCCGTGCGCTTTCTGCCTCCATCATCGTGGCGAGCATGTGACATGGCTGCAGGTGCAAATCAATAATATGTTCCCCGCATGGCAATCAACGTCTTGCAAAGTTGGAGTGTGGACCCTCGCCCATCGCCATGCCAGCAACGGCTCGTGGCAAATAGAAGTGAGCGGTGCCAGAAGTAGCATGGATGCGCCAGCGTTTGATGAGTGGCAGGTGTTTTCAGCCACGGCTGCGTCCAGACAACAGACTGAGGAACCCAGCAGCAGCAGGTTCGTGCAAGTCAACTGCATGGCTCAGCTGCCAGAACACAATTCCAACATGCACATGCGCATGAGCACTCAAAAAAGCTCTGGTTGCATGTGCTGGGCGCAGCTCGCTGCTGCTGCCACCGCCGGCGCCACCGCTGCACATCCTCAAGTCGTCCCAGCTTGATGCCCAGCGCTTGGACACAGAGCTGACGTTCATGCTGCACAGCCAGTTTATGAAGGTGTTCTCGCACTTCCAGCAGCATGACGTGGCACGGTTTGAGCCTGAGCTCAATGCTCTCATCCTTTTACTGGTAAGCGCACAGAGCAGTTTCACTCAAGGAAAAGCAGTTCTAGTGTGCGCAAATCAGCTGCCATAAGGGTGTTGTCAGTCAAGACGAGACTGGGTGCCTGCTTTGGTTGCTAACTCGAGATTCCTTCCTCCACAACATGGACAGGTGTACATGATGACAGTTGCGCGAGGCCAAGCCACGCCTGGCAGCCAGCTGCTGAACTTGCGCTACCGCAATGAGTGGACAGCGGGGTCGCGGACAGCCAAGGTCCGCGGATGTGCGTGTGCGCGCCATGGCAATAGCACAGTCGACTGCGCTGTACTGCTTGCAGGTGCCACCAGCGATGTTGCTCCAGAGCTGTTGTGGCTGCCTTTGAACACGCAACAACGCAGTCTCTTCTCAAATCTTTGCCTTTCCGTGTGCCTTTGATTGCCTGCAGGGTCACTTTGGCAGCGAAGGGCCAGGGCCGACAGGGGGTCAGCGGGTACTCTTTGGCCTGGGCTACGTACTGCTGCCGTACCTGTGGGGCCGCGTAGGGCAGCTGGCAACACAGGCGGAGTGGAACATGCGTCTGTGAGTTTGCAGTTAGTCGTTAACAGTAACGCGCACATCCTGGCACATTTCAAACATCCCAGCTGACTTTTCCAGCATTGTGACACTCGCGTGCTTGTCAGCTGCACCTGCAGCTTCTCATCAAGGGCAGCCAGCATGCGCTTACAAACGACAAAGTGCATGTACTTATCTGCACTGCCTGACCCCTGGTGTGTTCCTGCTTCACACAGGGGTGGGCAACAACGCCCTAGCGGGTGGCTAGCATCGCTGCTGGGGTCGCGTGCCTGGTCGGTGCTGAGAGGGCTAGAGGCAACGTACAAGGTGTCGGCGCTTGCCAACCTGCTGGTATTTCTCAGTAACGGCATGTACAGGTAGGAGGGATAGCACATGCGCCAAATTGCACCTTGCATGCAGGGGCGCGGAAGAGGGATTCGTCGTTTCATGTGCCAAAGCATTATTGAGGATTTCAAGGGGGCTCACAACCTAGATTTGGAGCCGTGTCTAAGATCAGCATGATGCTTTACATCAATAGCAACTTGGTACATCATAAGGCAGATTGCTGCCCAGGTTGCGTGTTTGCGCCTGTCATGAAATCAGATGAACCTTCTCAGCACAGGGGCTGTTCCGCAACAACCAGCTCTTCCCATGCTGCTGTTGCAGGAGCGTGCTGGAGCGGGTGGCGGGCATGCGCCTTGTGTACAAGCAGGCGTGCATGACGCGCGTCATCAGCTTTGAGTACCTCAACCGACAGCTGGTGTGGCAGGAGCTGTCGGAGGTGCTGCTATTTGCGCTGCCGCTGCTGGACGTCGCAAGGCTGAAGCGCATGACGCTTGCGCTGCTGGCACGCTTGCCCAACCCGGCGCTGCTGCTGAGCCAACGCCAAGAGGAGCAGCAGCAACAGCAGGCGGTCATGGGTGGTAGGTCAGAGGGGGGCCCTGGCATGGACGAGTGGCAGAAGGGGCCAGGGGTTGGCAAGGAGGCGTGGCCCTCGGCGCCATGCCCCGTGTGTTGCAGCCAGCAACTGTTGCTGCCCTTTGAGGCTCTGCCTTGCCGCCATGTGTTCTGCTACTACTGCCTGCGGTCCAACTGCGAGGCCGATGTGGGCTTTGCCTGCCCCTTGGACGGCAGCAGGGTGGAAGCCATGCGGCGCTGGAACCGTGGCGCACGGGCTTGAAGGACATGCATGTGTGCTTGTCTTTCCTTTTCACACAGTTGCTTGATGATGGCCTTGCAGCAGTGGCAGCTGTTACCCAAGCACCTGATATCTGCTGCAAATCCATTCGTTTTGTTTTGTGGAATGCCTCACCGTGTAGCTTGCAATTGACGCTCTTGCATCAGCTTGTGATAAGCAGCTGGCTAATTCCCGTGGTGTTGAAAGCGTGTTTGCGCACGTCGATCGGGGTGCCCGAAATTGCATTGGGACGTGAACGGTCGCCACACTCAGGGCCCGATTTACCGATCGCGCTCATAGGAACCCTGCGCGCCCGTCTGTGAGCATTCTGCCCATCCCTGCTCTGACTGCATAGCCCGATCGTGCATCAGCAGGCAACAATGCAGGCTCTGGGTCAGAAGCACACCATGCGCGCCAGCCGTCTGGCTGGTCGCTCTCGCCGCTGCTGCGCTGTTGTGGCAGCAGCGACTGCCGTCAGGACCGTCAAGATTGGCACCCGTGGCAGCCCCCTGGCGCTGGCACAGGCATACCTGACCCGCGACCTGCTTAAGGTAGGGCGCGACAGCACAGCATCCCAACGGGCAGCGGACCCACCTCGCAGCACTGAGGACGTCACATGGAGCAGCCATACAGCAGAGAACGCAATAGCAGCTCGCAGTTCGACGCAGGGATGCTGAACCGGCGGCTGTTCGCCCAAACTCTGCATCGCAGCAAACCTTCCCCGAGCTGCGCGAGGACGGTGCTGTTGAGATCAACATCATCAAGGTGCGCAGCAGTGGCATGCATGATTGCGCTCCATGCGCCTGCAGGGGGGTGCACCAAGGTCTCATGCAACTTGGATCCCCCTTTTGGTGTGTGCAGACCACTGGCGACAAGGTGCTGAACCAGCCCCTGGCCGACATCGGTGGCAAGGGTCTTTTCACCAAGGAGATTGACGACGCGCTGCTGGACGGCCGTGTCGATATTGCTGTGCACTCCATGAAGGTGCGACAGGGCGGGGGACATGTATCTTCTGGGACCTGCAGCGCAATTGTAAACGAGGCCTGTGCAACGTGCACAGCAGCAAGTACTGACGCCCAATTGTGCGCTTGTTCAACTGTGCGCAGGATGTGCCCACCTACCTGCCTGCGGGCACCATCCTGCCCTGCAACCTGCCGCGTGAGGATGTGCGCGACGTGTTCATCAGCCCCTCCGCCAAGAACCTGAGCGAGCTGCCCGCTGGTGCTATCGTGGGCTCCGCCTCTCTGAGGAGGCAGGCTCAGATCCTGGCCAAGTACCCTCACCTGAAGGTGTGCATGCAGACCCTGTGCATGGCAGCAGCGCAGCTTTGTTGATTGGCTGCCCCTTTCTGTGGCAGCAGTCTTGCAATCGCATTGTGCTTGTTGCCTCGGCCCAAAAAGCGGTTGACCCGACCTTCAAGCTGAAGTTTGACCGCCACCTGCTGCCGTTGTTGTTGACATGCAGGTGGAGAACTTCCGCGGCAACGTGCAGACCCGTCTGCGCAAGTTGCAGGAGGGCGCATGCAGCGCCACCCTGCTTGCACTGGCCGGCCTGAAGCGCCTGGACATGACTGAGCACATCACCCAGATCATGTCCATCGACGACATGCTGCCCGCGGTGTCCCAAGGTGCCATTGGCATTGCCTGCCGCGATGGCGACGACGCCATGCAGAAGTACCTGGCTGGCCTGAACCATGAGGAGACCCGCATTGCTGTGGTGTGCGAGCGCGCCTTCCTGACTGCCCTGGATGGCTCTTGCCGCACCCCCATTGCCGGTGAGTGGCAGGTCTGCCAGGTGTACATCGCTAGCACGTTTCAGACTGCGATCAACACTTGCAGAACTTGGCTAGGAGGACTTGGCTTGGAGGATGGCAAAATGAGCAGAAAGAGCAGACCCCTGCTTGCTTTGTTGCCTTCGCCCTTCACCTGGGTTTGTAGGCTGAAAACGCTTGTAACATGTCGAGACCCCATGTTGATCATTGCACCTGCTCCTTCCTCCTTTACTACAGGCTATGCGCACAAGGGCGCTGACGGTAAGCTGCACTTCCGCGGCCTGGTTGCCACCGTCGACGGCAAGGAGGTCCTGGAGACCAGCCGCATCGCATCATACACTGAGGAGGACGCCATTAAGGTCGGCACGGAATCAGGCGCAGAGCTCAAGGCCAAGGCGCGGCCAGGCTTCTTCATGTGGTGAACAGCGACCCTTGAGTGAAGATAAAGAGAGACTGATGGACCGCCGAATGACCCACGCACGCTCAGTATGCCAGCATGGACAGTGCCCAAAGCGGCGCCCTTAGTGTGACTAGACAGCTGACAGCATGCAGAGCCATGCCAGTCAGCTGCGATGCCCATGCATGCTGTGCCACGTGCGCAGCATATGGCGGCTGGACAGAAGCAGCTTACTATAGACAGCTGACTCACACTGGCCGTGGTGCAAGCTTTCTCCCCCTCACTGACTGCATGTCTGTGCATGGCCAGCTGCAACATGGTGGCTCTCTGCACAGCTGTGCTTGACAGGGCGCTGCATGCTGCTGTAGCCTTGCACTCAGTGCCCGCCCGCCAGCCGCTCGTCTCCCCCAGCTAAGCGTGCTGCGGGGGCAGACCCGCCACTTTCCAACAGTGTTCTTTTCCAGGTGCTTTGACTTGGACCCAGACACTTGACCCCAACAGACACAGTGGTCTGATCGCCTGGCGTAGAAGAGTGTAGCTTACTTGACCCCTACAGTGTATGACGCGATGTAGGTGCCTGATTGGGTTGGGTTTGGGTTGTTTTCGTTTTTTGTAAGCCTCAAGGCTCGCTTCCAATCACTGCACACGATCCCCCATACAGCAACATATTGACATCGTTGCTGAAGCAGAGTTCGAGATGCTGCGGCCATGCATCAGGAAGATGGCATCACTTGCACTAATCAGTGCCTTTTTATAACGGTTCCCAGCTGCAGGCATGAATGAGGTCTTGGCAGGGCCACCAACGCAGCATGACAATCCAGCATGGGCGCATGGTGTAGGCTGGAATGACATGAAAGGTATCACACAGTTGAAAATTTGCAGATGGCGGTGGGAAGTGAGAGTTCATAGTGGTGTCGCGCATCAGAGCTGAGCGCGGCGTCAAGCCTGAACCCCACAAGGCACATGCGCAGGTGAGCATGTGCAGCTGCCTGCTTCCAAATGAAGCTTCAAATGACTCATAGCAAAAGCTAGCAAAACAGTACACCGACAGCACCACAGCTGTCAACAAAGCAATTGCATTGTTGCAGCTGCACATGGGGCCCTGCAGAGATGTTCTATCTGCCAACCTGACGTGGCCTGGCCTCAATTTTGGACCCCTGGCTAAGAGTCGCCCCAGCTGCAACCACCTCGCCTTCCCAGCCTCAATGATGCCTGCCACGGCCCCGCCTCCAAGAGCGCCTTCTTCCCGTGTGCAGCCACCCTAGCCTATGATTTATCCCTCCCTGCTTCATGCCTTCTTCCCCCCCTTTTTCAGGCGGTCTAGCGTCGCCTCTAGCGCCCGGATCTGGGCCTCAGTGCTCCTGTCCTCTGCTGCAATGTCATCCACCACCTCGAACACGTGGTTGTACACCTTGAGCTTGAGGTGCGGGTCGATGCTAACCTCACCCAGGCGATACCGCTGGGCCAGGGCTGTTGTGATGCGGCACTCGGTCCTGTATAGGAGCGAGTGGTTTTGGTGGGGAATGGGTCAGGTCAGAGGCGAGTGTAAAACACACATATTTGTAGGGCAGTGTGTGATGACAGTGCAGACTACAAATGCGGCATCAGCAAGGTGGTGAAAGGCAGAATTGTGACAAACCCAGCGTAGGCGCCACATCATCTCCCCCCCCATAGCCTCCCAATGCCTGTGTCACCTGAGCACATATGATGTCCAGCGCAGCTGCTACCTCCCCTCCCCTCCATTGCCTCCCAATCGTCACACACCTGAGCACGTATGATGTCCAGCGCAGGCGCCAGATCATCTCCGCCTTGCCAAAGCTGTGCTGCACCTTGTGCACGATCATGGCGATGAACAAGTTGGACAGCAGCAGCACCACCAGGAGCACGTACGCCACAAAGTACATGGTGGCAAACGCCTTCTTCACGTGGGACGGCGTGGCGGTGTAGGTGTCATAGGGGGCCTCGCCGTACAGGAACCTGCGTGTACGAAACCAGGGCCCGGCCGCACTGCTTAGGAAAACGAGGGAGTACGCGGGGTTCAGGGTTCAGCTTTTCAGTGCACCCGCTACGTTGCCTGAGGTGGATTGCAGGCTGCAGTGCAATACGCCGCGCTGGGCGAGGCAGGGCAAGGTCAAGCGGCGCCGCCTGGCGATGACGCTGCGAGGTGCCCGCACACGTGCACCAACCGCCGGATGCAACAGCAGCAGCTGGCAGTCTCTGCGCTCATGTCTATCCCCCATGGACAGGCTCACCTCAGCACCTGCACCATGCCGTAACCGATGTTGTAGAACGGGCGCGGCACGTCGAACTGGTAGTTGCTGGGCCGGCTGGGCGCGCCTGCCACGACGCTCGTGGTTCCATTTATGAGCGTGTAGAAGGCGAGCGTGAAGCCGACGTCGGCGAGCAGGAAGAAGGCGGCGAAGAGGATGAGGTCCCACAGGCACATCTCCATCATCACCTGCAGCTGGCCCGTCTCCTGCTTGTGGAGGGATGGGAAGAGGAGGAGCAGATGAGGGGATAGGAAGAGGGGAAGCAGATGACGGAAGGCAGAGGGGACTGCGCTTTGTCATTGGCGCAAAACTCAAGCGCACATTTGCACACCGACAACCCCGACGCAAAGCGCAGAATGCATCTCCTCCCCCCTTTTGGGCCACTTCTTTTGCACAACTCATGTACGACCCCTGCGTACCCGCAGGCCTCTTGCAAAGTAGAGCATGCTGCACCACCCCGCCAGCATCACCAAGGACAGGATGATGTCGTCGAATTCCTGGACCTGGCCCTGTGCACATATAGAGAAAACGGTGGGTACGGCGATGCAGGTGTCGGTGAGGGGGAGCGGGTGCAGGAGGGGCAGGGGTGAGGGCAGGAGCAGCACTGGAGCATGAAAAATAATCACTCCTGCGGACCCTACATCTCAGCCCTTCCACTGTACCTGCCATACCCAGGGAATCAAGAGCACAAGACCCTCGCAATCGTTGACCCCCAATTTCCCCCCCTATCCCAGCTCCTCAAAAACGTGGGCTTGCTGCTGCCGCAGTTCATTGGCGTCCCAGTGCTGCCATGCACGAAGGTTGGCAAGCAGCTGCAGGTCCTTCACCCCTGCCCGCCTCCAACTGCTCACGAAAGCAGGCCCGCTGCCGCCCACGTGATGAAGTGCACAAATACTGGCATACAGCTGCAGGTCCTTCACCCCTGCCCCTCCGTAGGTACTCACAAAAGCGCACCCGCTGCCGCCCACGTGATGAAGTGCACAAATACTGGCATACAGCTGCAGGT
>JAWZTI010001820.1:0-11174 GCA_039880955.1 Chlamydomonas urium | reverse complement strand
GCCCCACCCCCTCCACCTGGCGCCCGATGATAGGCCTGAGGCCGGAGGTGTCTGTGTACGGGCCCCTCTTTTCATATGGAACAATGATTGTAGGAAGCTTATGATTGCATGGTGAAATGTTACATTGGTAATTGACTCACAGGCTCCGCTGTCTGTGAAAGTCACTTGGCATAAAAATGCGCTCAAAGAAAAGCAAGGTGGCCAACTCTTGTGGACTCTCTGGCTTGCGAAACGAGCAGCTTCCAAAATGATGCAGCGCATTGACTGCTTGGGCAAATATGCCGGAACAAGGGGGTCAAATGGTACAGTATCTTCATCACCGCAAAGGAGCAGCTTCAAAATTGCGGCACACGGCTGCCTGCTGTCCACCCACTCTTTCTGCGACACGACGCTCAGTGCCTGGCCGGGCATACGGGCCATGATACTAATACAGCAGACTGGTGCCTGCAGGACAGGCGCCCCATGGTTCCCATGAGGTGCAAACATCATCTCAGCATGGGTGTGGAACAGCAGTGGCAGCGCCGCCCAGTACATGGCAATGTTGTGCTACTGCTGCTTCACTTGGTCACTAAGCACACACCGCTAGGTTTGATGCTGCAAGGTTATCCCAAATCATCTTCCTTCACATCTCAGAAAAACTTGCTGATGGGAGGGGGAGTTCACCTTCCATCACCAGTCGACCTCGCAGCCCTCACCATCCACCTCGAGCACAGCAGCCATGGTGCTGTGCTTGCAGCGGGCAAGCCCCACCAGCCGCTCCATGTCCTGGTCAGGCACCGATGCAAGCACTTGGCCCATGCGGCTGCCGACCACGTCCAGGAAGCGATCTTCGTCCCACAGCTGTGCTGGGATGTTGTGCGAGCCCAAGCAGTGGAGAAGGCATGCCAGCTCTTGATATGTTGTAAACCTGTGGACGCGTAAGAGCAAGGCAGTGGGCAGCTTGCACTTCAGTCATTTGCTGTGGATCCGACCTTATGTGTATCCTGGCACTGTCGGGCAGCTGGCCCTGTGGGGCCTGCGGCATTGTACTCTCATGGACGCAGGCGTGCACAGCTGCCCTATCAAGCCAAGGCACAAGCCTGGCTTGCACTTATATGCCGCACCTGTCGGGTTGTGACAGGACCTTGAGGTACACGTTCTGGGGGAAGGAGTAATTGACGTCCCCCAGTGCAGTCATAGACGCCAGCACTTCCACCGCGCTGCGCCCGTCAAACGGTCCTGGGTGGCTGTAGCAGGTTCGGTCAAAGTCCTGCAGCCATTCCTCACCCTGCGCCCAATTGCAGCAGCAGCGAAGCAGCATGTGAGCCATGGTGATGTCACAAGCATGTCTGCGTGTGTGTGTCACAGGTGTCTGTGAGCGTCATGCACTCATGGCACAGCTGTCGGTTGGACACACATGTCCTGCTGTGCATTCCATGCTCACCGGGTGTGCTTCAAGTGCCACAATGGAGCGGATGACCACTGACAGCTGATGCGGGCGAAGGTGGTGTAGACGTTGCCGCGTGGCGTCCGTGTAGGCTTGCAGCCATGAAGTAGAAGGGCGGGCGCCATGAGAAGCCAGCTGACCGATTGTGCGAGCCAAGGCGCCCATGCCCATGCTGTTCACAGACGGCAGTCGGTTGCCTGCCCCGCCGCTGCTGTTGAAGGTGAAGGCGCGGGGAATGGTTCGTGCGCTAGTGCGGCTGCTGCTGGGCGCGGCCTCTGCCGCTGCCTGGCGCTGCAGCTGCGACATGGACACTGCACTGTTGCAACTTCCTTCTTCTCGTTCCTTGGTCACGAGTGCAGCGGACGCGCCCCTTGAAGACAAGGGGCTGCAGCCTTGCGCCTAGCCTTGCGCACAGACAGCCGCGGTTAGCGCTGGCCACAATTTTGACTGCTGACGACGCAGTCACGCGCCAAAGGCAGTGCTGACAGGGCGCTAGATGGTGAAGCGGCGCCTCAGGCAGGAGACGCTACTTTTTGAAAACCGTTAGGGCTTCGTTGAGCAGAGAACCTTTTGTGCCTGCCATAGCTGCTCATCACCCTCTAGCAGGCACCCATGTGGAGGGGACGGTATGCAACAGGAACGCTGTCATTGCATGATGTCCCCTGCAGCAGCAATGACCTGTGTGCAGGAGCAGCAGCTGTTAAGGCTAGCAGCAGCAGCAAAGCACAAAACCCTCGCCCATTGGCCTTGGCGCAAGTGCTCAAGATCTTCGCCAAAGTTTGGCACGCGCCAGCATTGGACAACGTGCCTTGCGTCCAACTGATGGCGAGGCAAGTACGCCCCAAGGGCAACTTGCGACATTCGAATTCGCCGACCACACTTTCAACACTGCCATCAGCGCTGAGTGTGGAAAAGTTCAGACCAAATCTTGCGCCGCAGCTGCGAGAGTCCGACAACTATAACATAGGCAACATGCTCTCGCCGCTGCAGAGGCAACTGAGCTCAGCCGAGGCCAGGTCATGTGCGTATGCGCCTGTTGTGGCCAGGCCAGCGCCTGCGTGGACGCTGGCAGGTGCTCTGCCCGCGGCAGCGGCCCCCAGCGTTCATGCAGAGCAGCAGCAGCGCGCACGCAGGTGCCAGGTGGTTCCGAAAGCCTTGCCCTCGACTGCGCGCCCTGCCAGCAGCTCTGCAGCGTTTGCAGCACCCGGCTCGGGCCTTGACGAGAAGCGGCCTCTGCATGTGCTCATTGCCGGCGCCGGCATCGGCGGCCTGGTGCTGGCAGTGGGTTTGATCAAGAAGGGCTGCAAAGTCACGATTCTGGAGCGCGACCTGACGGCTATTCGCGGCGAGGGCAAGTACCGCGGCCCCATTCAGGTGAGCTGCTGGAGCTGCCGCACATGCCCAAGGCATGTCAGATGGTGTGCCGCTTGGCTGACTTCTCCGCCCTCCTCTGTCGGGACTGTTGCGTCCCATGAGCAGATCCAAAGCAATGCTTTGGGCGCGCTGGAGGCCATCGATCCTAATGTTGCCGAAGAGGTGCTCGCTGAAGGCTGCATCACGGGCGACCGCATCAACGGGCTGGTCGACGGCCTGACGGGAGAGTGGTGAGTTGGCCATGCATGCTCTCAGCCCAAGCTTGAATTTCAACGAGGCGCAGGCTGCATTGCAGGGCAGGGCTGTGGGCTGAACATTCAACAACTTTCGCGCACACCGCTGCACAGGTACTGCAAGTTCGACACGTTCCACCCAGCGGCTGACCAGGGCTTGCCAGTGACCCGCGTTATCAGCCGCGTCAGCCTGCAGAACATCCTGGCCAATGCAGTGTTCAGGTGGGTCCTGCTGCTGCACCAGCACCTGTTCGCACAGCAGCAGCTCTGCGCATGGCAACAACCGCGCATGGACGAGGCCACAAACCAGTGCATGACACACCGCTGCCTTCATTGCTGCGTTTGCTGGTTAATGTAGGTACAGCGGACCGGACGCCATCATTGGCAACAGCCACGTGGTGTCCTACTCGGAGAGCACGGACCCAGAGACGGGCTGCCCAGCCGTGTCGGTGCATCTGGACGACGGCCGCACCTTCACCGGCGACCTGCTGGTGGGCGCAGACGGCATCAGGTCCAAGATCCGCAAGCAGCTGGTTGGCGAGTCTGAGGTGAGCGCTGTGAGCCACCTCCAGGCACCGTGCTGCTGACGTTGTTGCTGCAGCAAATCGGGCAACCGCGTTGCCCCAGCAGACCACTGACACAATGAATGCTGCCGATGCTGCTATGCTGCAGGCCAACTACTCCCAGTACACCTGCTACACAGGCATCAGCGACTTCACGCCTGCTGATATTGATGTTGTTGGCTACCGTGTGTTCCTGGGCAATGCCCAATACTTTGTCAGCAGCGATGTCGGTGGTGGCAAGATGCAGTGGTGAGACAAGGCACAGCACAGCAGCATGGCCTGCCCATGAGCTCGGCATTGCAGTAACACCTGGCGCCCAGTGGGTTGTGCCCTGCCCTGCCCTGACGCATGCCGGCTATGGCTGTGCGCGTGTTGTTGCTGCAGGTATGCCTTTCACAAGGAGCCCGCAGGCGGCAAGGACCCCGAGGGAATGCGCAAGCACCGCCTGCTCAAGCTCTTCGGCCACTGGAACGACAATGTGGTGGACCTCATCAAGGCCACCCCCGAGGAGGATGTGCTGCGTCGTGACATCTACGACCGGCCACCCATCTTCAAGTGGTTTGAGGGCCGCGTGGTGCTGCTAGGCGACTCGGCGCACGCCATGCAGCCCAACCTGGGGCAAGGTGCGCCTAAGGGGAAAGTGCAGCTGCACGACAGGGACAGTGCTGACCTGTGAATTAAGCAGATGGCGAGGAAGCAGGGTCGAACGGGTGCAATTATGCCAGGGTGGCTGGCGCCTGGGTGGTGCATCTGGGTGAGGCTAACCATTCCTGTGCCTTGTGGACTGTGCAGGCGGCTGCATGGCCATTGAAGATGCGTACGTGCTGGCCAACGACATTGCAGATGCTCTGCAGCGCGCTGACAGCAAGCCAGGACGCATGGACGTGACGGCTGTGTTCCGCGACTACCAGGGTCAGCGCATGCTGCGTGCTTCCGCTATCCATGGCATGGCTGGCATGGCGGCCTTTATGGCGTCCACGTACAAGGTGAGAGGATGGGGCTGCACTCCAGCACATGTGGGTCAGAAGCAGGCAAGACTGCTCAGCAGTGTTTTTGCCCCAGGATCTGTGCAGGGTGGGGGCTGCTAAACCGGTGTTCTTATTCAAACCTCTTGCTGCTCCTTCTGTGTATGCAGGCATACCTGGGGGAGGGCATGCCAGGGCCTCTGGCCAACCTGGCGAAGCTCAAAATCCCGCACCCAGGGCGGATGGCGGGCCAGATCGTCATGAAGCTGACGATGCCTGCGGTGCTGGGCTGGGTTCTGGGTGGCAACGTGGAGACCATTCAGAAGAGCAGGCAGGCGTGCTGCAGGATTGCAGACCAGCCGCACGGCTTCAAGGAGAGCAGCTTCCCGTTGTTCATGCAGGATGACGAGGCAATTGTGCATGCAGCACGCGCCAACTGGATGCTGGTGACAGAGCGGCCGATGAATACAGCACGCAGCAGTCTGGCGGAGATTGCGACAGACACATCGACGTCCGAGGCAAAGGGGATCTACATTGGCGAGGAGCGGGCGGTGGTGGGGCGCTCCGGGGCGCACCTTGAGGTAGACGACAGGGCGGTGGCGGCGCAGCATGCGCATGTGTGGCGTACGCCAGCTGGCGCGTACTCATACGACTACCATGTGCAAGACCTCGGCAGTGACTCAGGTGAGAAGCATGGGTTGGGGGTGGGGTTGCTGGCACGTGCATATGGGGATTGCAGACGAGACAGATTGGCAGCCGCAATCTACAGGGCGTGGGACCTTAGGCAGGCAAGGCCAGTGGGTCCTGCTGCGTCAGAGCAAGGTTTGATCATCACGCTTCATACCCTTCTCGCAGGCACGTGGGTAAATGGCAGGCAGCTACCTCGCGGGGGCCGCGCCAAGTTGCACCCCGGTGACACCCTGGAGTTCGGCCGCAGCCCCTCGAGTGAAGTGTACAAGATCAAGCTGCAGCACATCACGCAGCACCAGGCAGACTTGACAGGCTCTGCGTTCACCCGGCTGTGGCTGGGTGCGCAGCGAGAGCAGGTTGCGGCTGCCAAGAGCCACGAGAGCAGCAGCCGCGAGCAGGGCCGCCAGCACAGCATGGCCATGGCATGAGCTGGACCGCCGCACTTGCAACGCTCAATCAACCAGCAGGAGTGTGCGAGAGAACAGCCGTCAGCAGAGCTTCAAGCGCGAGGGAATGCTTGGAAATGCTAAGCATGCGCCGCTGTGAGATATTCATTGGGGAAAAACATGTGTGTGAGTGGCAGTACCTGTCTTTCGCCTTGTGGGTGGAAAGCCACTTTCGTCATAACCAAACACCATACCACAAGATCATGGTGACCATACCTTCTGCTTCCTCCAATGGTCTGATGTTTACGTGTCCCGTTTGTTTCGTGGTGTACAGTGATTAGAGCCAGTTTTGCTCTTAGGATAAGGTGTTGGAGGATTGTAACATGTTTTTGAGTGGATCGTGGAAGTGTGAGGTGCTGTTTGTTGCGAAGTCTGCGCAGCGACCCTTCGGCGCTGCTGACATCTTTAACAAGATACGGCGCTAGGAGTCTGTTGATCTCCCCATCTTGTTCGTCATTCTTGCGGAAGGGAACGCGGTCGGCACAATCAGCATGGCAACCCAGCTGGTGCTGCGAGAGCTGTTCGGTGGTGCCATGCAGATGGCCGTGCCCTGCAGCCTCCAGGATGTCAGTGATGCGCGCCCAGTGCCAGACCACCAAGAGGTCTGGGCCGATGGCAGCACCGACCAGTCAGTGATTGTGGAGATAGTGGTGGGTGTTGCAGACCTGATTGAACTGGAAACACACACGGCAAACTGGGGCATTGCTGAGTCCAGGACCCACAGCACTTCAGCACTCTTCACCCAGGAACGAAGCACAGTAAAGCATCCAGCTCCTAACCTGCAACTGTGTATTGCTTGGCTTATGATGAAACACCTACTGTACGCTCGCACACACAGGAGGCAACAGCTACTGACAATGCCTCATCAGCCGCATTTTACTTTCATGACCTGGCACAACTCAACAGCAGCTCATCTACAGTGCTGCAGCAGGTCGAAGTGCTTGGTGAGGCAATTCATCTCACAACTAAAGGAAGGAATCAGCGGAAAGTCTCGACTTGAGCTGCAGACCTAAGCTTGTAGTCTTTGTTCGGATCCACAGTATCATGCTGCTGAACAAGCCACTGAGGTGCTTGCCCACTGCTGCTTCCAACTGTGTTGCAGACCCGTCTGCAACACCATGCCTGTCTAGCGTGCCAGGCCTCTTCACCAGCGTAGCAGTAGGTGTGCAGCATGTGGGCAAAGGGCGGACGGAGGATGAGCAGGCCAAGAACCAGGTGCTCATGCTGCTGGCGGTGGTCAGGCTACCACAGGTGCGCATGGGCACAAAAGGCATGGGCATTAAGGCATGCACAAAGGCATGGGCACAAAGGCTGCAAGGCCATGGCGTACCAAGTGTGCAGATGGCTCATCAAATTTTGTCGAATGACAGCAGAGGGTGTTAGCTACATGTGGCAGAGCACTGACAGGAGTCGCCCTGACACAGGTTTCGTTGTTGCTTGCCTGGCCTGATGGCTTGTGGCTCGATGCTCACCACATGCTGCCCTGTGCAGGTGTGCGTAACTGAAACAACATGGTCAGTTACTCGGTTTGCTGCCTCTGCTTTTACTGTGCGCAGGTATCATCTGATCTGCTCATCACCCTCAACATGCCCGTCCACATCAGTGCAACCAGCGCAGCTGCGGAGCATGCAGGCGCAGGCTTCAAGTCTGGTGCTTCCGATGCAAGGCCTCTCATGCTGTCCATGCTCTCCACCTTGGTAATACGAGACTGGGGTTTGTTTGGGGAGAGCTGAGAATGCGACGCTTTGGTACAGACCACTAGACAAGCTCGTACCCATCCAGGGGACATTCATATTAGCCATGAGCTTGTTTTTACTTGTGCAACAGGGCGCCCGCCAAGAGTCATAGCCTATGACTCAAAGGTGACGCGCATGACTCAAAGATGACGCGCATCGCAACCAGACGGGGGCGCTTGCCCTGATATATGACACGAGGTAATGCATGTTGCCCATGGGGGTGCAGTGACTCTGAAATGTTACATTTGTAAATGTGTAAAGTTCTAGCGGCACTTGCCGGGACAGATACAAGGCTAATTTTTAGCAATACTGATCTTTCTTGGTTTGCTGCACAACCTGCCTGATTGGGTTTCTCTTGTGCAAAAAAGCACTGAGCCTACTGGTACATGGTAGCATACATATTATCATGCCAGCCCCAGCTCAACGTTGGCTCCATGGGGTGCGGCGGTTGCCGGTTGAAGTGGTGCGCGTGCTGGTGGTGCTGGTGGTGCTGATGGTGCTGGTGCTGCCGTTGTTGTTGCAGCGACCCATGTTGCCGTGCTGCTTGCAGCTGTTTTGCGGATACTAGGGACTCTGTTGTACCTGGGATGCAGTGAAGCAGAGCATGCCATCGCATGTCAGTCATAACGCTTGCTGTAGAATGATGTCAGCTGATCAAACAAGCAGCGTGCATGAGACATCGTTTGGAACTACTATGACTTGTGCCTCTGGCTGCAAGGCTGGCTGCCCGCCAATTGACGGTGCCACAAGCAGCATCGACCCAGGCTGTGACCTGGCTGCCACTTACTTGGGTGCTGGGTGCTTGTGCCAGGGGCCAGGGTGTGAGCACCACCACCTTTTCGCGCCCGCTCGTCAAGAGACGGCTGCCCATCATAAGAGTAGGAGTGGGTCCTGCAGTGTCACAGGCGGAGCGGTGGCACAGGCTGTAAACCACTGTCAGGTCAGGTCATGGCATGGCAGACACCCTCGACTCCAACACCTTAAGAAAAGGCCCTGCAATATAACATGCTGCCTCGCCCAGTTAACCGTGGTGGTGCGTTCTTACCTGAACTCACGCACCAGCAGCTTCTCAGCAGGTGTCAATTGCCTGATGGGTCCATCCATTGTTTCCCGCAGAGGGGTGCGCTGCACTGTGGCCGCCGCTAGGTCCTGTGTGTCACTGCTGCCGTTGCTGTTTGGATTGTACAGCGTGGCGATGCGGTAGTGAAGTGGCTCCTCCTCATATAGCCTGCATTGTGAGAGGGCCAGGGGAGGCAGCAGTGTGATGGTGCTGTCATGGTGCCATCATCAACAAGCGCGAGCGTGCGCAGCATAACTCGTTCAGGTGAACAACTTACACACTGTACTTGGGGTTGTGTGCCCACGAGGTCTTTGCACCCTTGCCGCCAAAGCCTGCAGCGAGCCATGATGTAGGGTGCGTTAGGAGAATGCTTCTGCAGCAACGTTGGCATCTTGAGCCAGCTGCAGTCGCTCACCATAGTACTTGTAGTGGCGATAGTCACGGTGGAAGACTTGAGGGCATCCTGCAGGACCTTCTGTAACCGGTGGTACCTGCAACGCAGCAGCAGAACTCATAGAGACCATATGATAGAGGCACTTCAAGCCCAGCTCAGCAGCGTTTTGGCACCAAACAACAGCCTGTAGGGCGGGTTCGGCCTGCACTAGTTGCCAGAAACTCCCAGCAGACACCCACCATGTACATCTGCACCCGCGCCACATAGCGCTCGTCTGCAGCACCAGCTGTGCCGTATCGTAGCAGCGTGCCATCATTGATGTCCGCATGCACAATGGGGGCTGATGTGACTGCTGCAGCTAGCTCTGCTGTGCCACCGAAGTTCGGTGTCAGGCCATGCTGCCAAGCGTCGCCCCCCACCACCTGTGACCGCACTCGCGGCTGCTCAAGCCGTTCTGCGTGGCAAGCAAGACGAGGCGTGTTCGAACGTCCATTGTCACGGTTGGTCGCCACATCGCGGCAAGCATCAATGTGCAGCTTGTGCCGCCCACCTGTGTCATAGCCCATCGCCGGTACTCGCTGTATTCAAGGCGCCTGGGTATTGCAGACGCAACACTCTAAGCACACATATCACACTGGAATTTGATGTGGCTTTGTGCTCGATCAAAGGCACCGTTCAGACTATTTCAATTGAACTCTCAGCAAAAGCCTTGACACCCCGTTGGTCTTGCAAAGCATCTGGGGTTGGTGATCATTCTGTAGGATAGCAGTGCGCTGCATCCGTCCATCCATGCTCCAAGCAATAACAGTCCCACGCAGCAAAATTGAGGACCTCGCATGCCAAAGAACCGTTTCATGTGCATATATTTGCTTCATTAGAAAAATCTCGAGGTCTAAGAGTCGTCGAGATGTTGCGCCACAGTACCATGCAGTCTAGCACTGCGGCCTATTCAGGGGCACTGTTTTCCTTTGAGATACAACAAAGACATCATCGATCGCATGGACGCCATGGAGCAACTCGGAACTGCGCTGGGCGGGCTGTCACTCTGCTCCAGGTGCGAAAGGAGACTTGCAGCAGTAGCCGAGCCAGGGTAGCGTAGAGCGAGCATGGTATATGTCGTACGCAAGCTGCATGAGCGCCAATGCTGTGGATTCAATGCGTCCGCGCTGCCGCTGTTGCACGCAGTTCCGCATGCACTTCGTCGCAGTTTGGACAGCAGCAGCAGCAGCAAACCTTCCCCCAACAACAACGCGATTGCCACGTCTTCCAGCAGCCACAGTGCACTCCGTCGTCTACAATGCAGCAGCAGGGTGCATGGCATGATCAGTCAGCTGTCCACAATGGGAGAGCTGTGTGTGGGCTGCAGGCGAGACTGCAGCTGAGAATTGTGATACCTGACAACCAGTGGACCAACTCAGCAGCAATTGAGGGTCATGGACTGCACTTTCCACCTGCACATGGGCGGTCAGGCCTTGCATAGATCTGTTAGCTTTTTCTTTGAAACACAACAATCTGTCATGACTCATGATTAATGAGCCCACTGTAAGAGTCACCCTCTAGCCAAAGCAACATCCAGATGTTACAGTTCGTGCAGGTTTGGTATGTCCGAAGCTTCAATGCATAATTTGTTGCTTGAACCAGGCGTGCAATGACACAATCATGCGCTCAGCTAAGGAGGTGAGAAAGCCAAATTCACATATGATAACCACAAGGCATAAGCGACACCGTTGTGCATACTTTATGAGCAGGTAGCCATTATGCACGCAGCCCCATGAAATAGCATGAAGCAAAAGACGAGACCCACCCCACGGGCGCCAGCACCGGCCAAGCAGCGAACAGGGAGGCTGGCAGATCATGAAGGCGCGTGTGCATGCTGCCCTTGCCCGTGATGACCGTGCCCCGATGACACGCTGATAGGCCCCGCAGGGCTCTTGGGTGAGTTCGTGGCGAACGCCTTCTGCAGGAAGTCACTGAACCCTGGGCTGGCCATGTTGGGCCCCCGAATCATGGATGGTACGTCCGGGCTCATTCCTGCAGACAGCCACGTGCAGGATAACATAGCTTCGAGCGCAGCATGTTGATGCCACAATGCTGCTGATACGGCGCCCATTACAGGGCCGCAACCCAGCCGAGGAGGTCAGGCTTGACACGAACACAGCCCCAACGCCTTGCAGTGCATCTCGCCTTCAATCTGCAGCTGCATTTGCATACGCAGATCTTCCTCCCACCCCGTTCCCATCAGCACCCCGCAGTCACAGCACCTGCCACACAACCCACGATCATGACT
>JAWZTI010001819.1:0-11177 GCA_039880955.1 Chlamydomonas urium | reverse complement strand
GTGATGCCACTGCCGCCTCTGCATCCAACGCCTCCGCACCCCTGGTGCAATGCAGTGTCCTACTGCCAAGCAGGCTGTGGCATCACAGCATCCCGATGACTTTTTCAGAGGAGAGCAGAGGTGTGCAGCAAGGAGAGCTTTCTGGGATGCTGACGGTGCTTGTGGTCTGATGAGCAGGGTGGCTGCGCTGCCCACGTTGCCTGCTGCTGACTCACACCTGTCCCACTTGCGTCACACTTAATGCGCACAGGGGAGATGGTGTACCCGTGGATGTTTGACGACTTTGCCTTCCTGCGGCCGTACAAGGAGACGGCAGACCTGGTTGCCAAGAAGGTGTGTAAAGCTGGTTGTGTGGGTAAGTATGTATGACTGGTGCAGAAAGCAGCAGGGCACATGATCAGCAGGCAGGGGAGATGGCTGATCTAGTCGCCAAAGGGAGAGGGAGGGATATGTGCAAATGTCCCCACTGTGCAAGCACACAAGAGCATTTTATTGCGGTCCTTTGTTTCCACTAGAGCAGGTTTTTCATTCAAGCCTCAGGGCGTATCACTTCAATGTCTGGTGCTATCTTCTGGAATGTTCTGGGCACACAGTAGGGCCGCATAATCGCTACCGCCTCTCACCCTGCCCTCGCAACGCAACCATCCATGCCCCCACACCTCAATCAACCTTTTCCAGGCAGACTGGGGCGCACCGTATGACGACGGCGCGCTGTGTGAGTCGCGGGCTATTACAACGGCGCGTCTGACACTCACACCTCTTGCACCTCTCCCCCACACCTCGACCAACGCTCCGCAGGCGGACTGGGGCGCACTGTACGACGAGGGCGCGCTGCGCGAGTCGCGCGTACCCATGGCAGCCGCCATCTACTACGAAGACATGTACGTTGACCTTGAGCTGAGCCTCCCCACCATCGGGCGCATCCGGGGGCTGCGCCAGTGGGTGACGAGCGAGTACAAGCACAGTGGGATCAGGGATGATGGGGGGAGGATCTTTGACCGCCTGATCAACATGGTTCGGGATCAGATCCTTGTGGATTGAGAATCTGAATTTGAGATCTTGGAGTGGAGCGCACCAGGGGTCAGGGTGGTGCGGGTTCAGGTGCTGTTGGGCTGAGGATGTTTGATAGTCTCTAGGCTGGCATAGGGAGGAAGAGCAGCAGCCATGGCGGCTCACAGGACAGCGACAGGTAAGGCATGCGACAGGCGGCTCAGGGTGAGTTTGTGTACTTCATGTCGGGTACATGCCAGCGTCAGCATGTGCAGGAACCTCCTGAGTGGGCGCTGGGGCTTGATGTGGACAAGACGCAAGGGGTTGGTTTGCTGGCGAGCAGCTGCAGCCAGGAAGCACACGACAGCTGCTCGGCACTCCTTGGGCACCCCTGCAGCGTGTCCAGTGTCTCGGCTGCAGCCACAGGGGAGGGCGCTGATCATGCCCTGTCTGCGCTTGACTGGAGGGGTCTGACTTGTGTTGAGGAAGTGGATTACAGCAATGGGAGCTGGGGCAGATGGTTTGCGTGCAAGCACTTCCCCCACAGCTGGCTTGCGTCATGCTTATGTTTATTCAGTTGTCCATCCATGTTTTCAACCTGGATCAGGGTATTCAAAGCTTGGCAACTGGCACAGGTTGGCAGGGTTTCTGTGCTGCAGTGCGCTGTCGTGCCTGCATGCTCCTACGGTTGGTTTCAGGCTTTCTTCACATGCAGAAGGCACGCAAGCGCATACGGCTCCATAGCTCTTGAGTAGGCAGGTGCGCCATCCCACTTGCGCTGGCAGGTGCAGTTAGTGCAGTAGGTGCGGTTGACCGTGCAGCTCAGCACTGACCGTGCTGCAAGGCCTTGGCATTCAACAGGGTTGTTAGGGTAGGGTTTACAGTTTTCATCTTGCTGGCTGCTCGGCTCTCAGTCTTGCTATCTAGCTACTCCTGCAGTCCTACTCATGCAGTCAGACAAGCATGCACATCTTAGATCCATCAAGGAACAGTCTTGTTGACGACACCTGCTAAACGGCACCTGTCAAGCCTCGTGTGCAGCCCTTTTCGCAGCCCCTCCTGCAAATTTGAGCAGAGATGGATCGCACTGCACGTGCCTCGCTCAAGAAAGATAGAAAGAGAAACGCGCACTGCGCGTCTGAGACCGTCTGAGACCGTTCTCTTCCCTCACTCCCGATAAGCCACACCTCAGAATGAAAAATCAAGGGGGTCCAGGAGGAGTGCAGTCATTGTTGCATGCAGAGTGCATCAGGCGACGGCGTGAAGTGACTATTGCATGAGCAGTCTGGATTGCATGGTCGTGTAGATCATGCATTAGTATGTGAACATCTTGCGCGGGAAGCCGAAATGGCTTGAGGTATCTTGTGAACGGCTCATGGACGGTCCCAGTGTGGCAAAGCATGATGACACAGTACCTGCAAGCAGAGGGCAGGGCAGCAGCAACAGGCATGTCAGGGTCAGCAGCGGGCGGTTGCGCCAGCACCCAACCAGCGTCCCGCAGCGCAGAGCAAAGGCGGACGTGTTGCAGTTCTTGCAGCCAGCGAGAGGACGAATCGGAGCAGTAACCAACTTCGATAATTTGTATGCGGCATGAGCACTGCAGGTGGGACAGAGAAGGAGAGGCGGTGGTGGGCGCAATGTCGGCGTGTAGAGGCAGACCCTCAATAATGAGAATATCCGGGCGCGATTTGTCGCGTACGCGTGCAGGCATTGCGGGCAGGAACCAGGGTGGGAGGCGTGTGGCGGCGGCGGCCACGTGCATCCATAACCATGTAGCTGCCCCCCAAGGAACCGCTATCTATGGCATCCTGAATCAGGCCGACAGCTTTGTTGTGGCGAGCAATGTGCATGGACTTGATGTCACGGTGGCTGCATTCGCCAAGGAGATGGCCAGCTGAGTCAAGTGGGGCCAGGCACAAGCGGCACGAGCCGTTGGTGATGGTGCCCGGATATGTGACATATGGCCGGCCCATGGTGAGTGCTCCTGCAGCCAAGCCGGGGGCTGGAAGACCTGCGCCCCACTGCCGCTCTGCACTGAAAAGACCCCCGATGTGCCCTGAAGCTCCGCAATTGCGTAATCATAGTTAAGCTGCTGCTGGATGAGGGGCCGCAGGTCGTTGGGCGAGCTGAATCGCTCAGTGACAGTCGTCACCTGAGCATTCTGACCCAGCGCTGCGCACAGGTGTGGGGTGAAGGACGGGGTTCAGCGAAACTCTTTAACACAAGAATTGCGCTGCTCGGTTGGCTGCCACACAGCGTTGGTCAACCAAGCAAGTCGGGCCGCAACCAGGGGGGTGGAGGGGACATACCATCATTTGCACTTTGCTCAATCCCCAGCCTGTTCGGCTCACCCTTTTGACGTTGCAGGAACGCGTAGGTGTAATGCTTGACGAGGCCCTGTGTGCTGTCCAGAGGGAACCATAGCGGACGTTCGGAACAGTGTGAATGGCGCTGAACTTGCAGCGTGGGGAATGCCACATGTGATTGCTTGCCTGTGCATTGGATACTGCATTGATTTGTTGTCGCAGGTGCCAATAGTAACCGCCAGGAACTGCAGGCCGCGCCGCACTGCTGTCGGTGCTTCAGGGTCGGTCATGGCCGCGTAAACTTTTTGCAGCTCGTTTCGCTCAAGCGTGTCCATGGCCATGGCTCATGAAGGTATGCTCGCAGGACGAGCACGTGCTCAAGGCATCGCAGGTTCTTCGGCGCAAGCTGTGCAAGAGTGTCAGCGCCTCGCTGCGTACCGAAGGCATTACGGACGAGCAACGCAGCATGGCAGCTGACCTGCTGCGGTGCCTCAACACGACTGGTGGGCGTCTTCCTGCAGTTGCTGCGCCATGGACCAAGCATGGGCCAAGGAGCACGAGGACATGTGCCAGGTCAAGAGGCTGTTGCACTTGGTGCAGCAGGAGGCATCATCTGCCCCCGCTGAGACAACAGGTGAAAGTGGTATGGGTTATGCAATCTGTCATGGATGCGCAATGTATGACACTGAGATGCATACGCCGCCTTCCCCCTGGCTACCACTGCCCTCTCACTCTTGTTGATCAACTTGATCTACTTGATCTTGTGCATGCCTTGGTGTCCTCGCAGCAGCCGCAACACCAACATCCTCCGCCGTGGCCTCAACGCCTGCACCCTCCGTCTCAGCTGCACTCGAGACCGCAAACGCAACGCCCAAGAGGCCAACGCTGTCTGAAACAGCGGACGCCAAGGCGTTCATGGGCCTGACAACGCTGGTTGGCCACCTCAGTGGGGGCAACCTGCACGCTGCCCGAATGGCGCTTGCAAACACCCCTAACGAGCTCGTTGTTTCAGCTCGAGCTGAATGTACATGTATGATTGTTCGTTTTGACGTCGGCTTTCCTGGGCAAGGACGCCACATTGGAGGCCGAGCTGGACATGCTGGGCGTCGCCAAGGTCAACACAGACGACCAGCTGGCGTCCGTGGAGGCAGCGGAGATCAAGGCGCAGAATAGTGATAAGTATGTGGTTGCGTGCTGGGTGGGGGACAAGATTGACATGATGCCGTGGTAGTTGCGACAGGGTGGGAGGAGCTCAGCTCGGTTGGTTCGCACAACGAGGCCCTGTTGCAGAAGGGCAATTTGTTTGGAGGCATGAGTGGGACAGAGCGCTTCAGACAAAACTTTCCCTGTCACTATGTTATGCCACATGCAGGTGACGCGCAGGCAGAACTGCGCGCCCGCCTGCTCGCTGGGCTGGTTAAGATGGTGTACACCGAGGAGCCATCGGCGGACTGCGTCGTGCGAGGAGCTGTGTACAAGCCATGGGCCCTTGTCAAGAGTGGAGAGAGCGGGCTGTCTGCAGCTGAGGATCGCCCATTCCTACAAGAGGCGAGCAGGTCCGCGGGGCCAGCTAGGATTCCCGTGGTCACCTTATGGAGTGCCATGAGACCATGGATGGGTGTCAATGGAGGATCTTGCAGTTGAACTAAACCCTAGACCCCGATTGTGTGTTGTGCAAAGAGATGTGCGCAAGCGGTACCGCCACAAGGCTTGCGGACATTGGCTGTGCCTACTTTTGCCTTTGCACGAATTGTTGATAGATCCCATTCCCAAACCCATGGTTGTTACGGATGATGCGCCATTAGCGGTGCGCACCAGGGCGTGGAATGCAGGACCTGACTTCCAGACGCGCGGTAGTGTTACATGAAAACAGCGGACGAGAGCAGCTGAGGTCAAAGAAGGGCACACGACTGGGTATCTTGGCAAAAGAAGAGTTTGCAGAGTTTGCCTTGGTCTTGCACTTGGCAAAGGATGCCGTGTCTGCAATGCAAACGCTTTTTCAGACGATGGCAGTGGCCTTGAATGCCCATGGCTTCAAATTTTCATGACTGCAGCCAGACCAAGGGCCATCAGCAAAAGCAATACATGACAAGATTTTGGTGGCTGTACTAAGCAGAAGGGGTGCGCATCGAGCACACTAAAACAATGAAGACCCAGTGTAAAGTGCTTGAGGCCTTGCACAGGACTCGCAAGTATGTACACCGGTATACCGTCTGTACTTGCGCGTCCTTGGTGACAGTATCTCATTGCCCGCTCAGCGGCAAGGGGGTGGCAATGGCCGTCGGGTGCAGTTCAGACATCTAAACAAATGCATGTCAGGCACCATGTAGTACAAATTGTATTGGTCCAAACTCTGATTTCTACATTAACTGGTGTCTGGCACAGTTCAACAGGTAAGCAAGCGCTCACTGCTGCCAAGGCCGCTTCAACTGCTCAGCACAAAACCGTAAGCGAGCCCTTGCAGCCAAGTGCGTGACCTCAGTGGCTTGGGCTTGCAATTGCGCTCCTTGAAAGATGCATGTCAGACTGGCCAGACAGCTTCAACTGCTACAACTGCTCATGCTCCCTTGCTTCCTTTGCAGCAAAGCGCGTCATGTCAGCAACTTGGGCTTAAGCCCAACAGCTTGCGCTGGTTGACAAGTGCATGTCAGACTGGTCAGACAGCTTCAACTGTTCATGCTCCCGTACCACCGGTGGGTACCACCGGTGGGTATACCATGTGGGTACCCTTGCAACAAAGCGCGTCATGCTCGAGGGGTGGCGCGACCCTTGGTCACCGAGGAATCGATGTAACCATGCGACCCTCGGTCACCGAGGAATCGATGGAACCATGCGACCACCCCCTTGTCAGGCCCATGTCAGTGGCTTTGGCTGGCGCTTGGTGACGGTTGCTGCACGGACACTTCCACCAGCTTGCGCAGCACGTCCGTACACGTGACCACACCGATGGGCTTTTCCTCATCATCAATCACGTACAGCCTGAGGGTCAGGGAGGGAACCAGAAGGGCAAGGGAGGCAGTGAGGACTAACGCAAGTGTGGTGTGCCGCACAAAGCCTCCCCCTCACTGCCCATGCTGTACAGTCTCAGGGTCAGGGAGGGCAGCAGCAGGGCAAGGCAGGCGGAAGGGTACTAGTACCGTACAGTACTGTAGTAACAGGTCGTGTTGAACATGGTACGTTAAAAGTAGGTGAGGACGTTGAGATCTAGTGTTGTAACTGGGATTGGTCTAAGTGATCCAAGCAAATGGCTTGCGCAACATGTGCATTTGGGCACCCACAAGCCCTCAAGCATTACTGTGCAGTTTGAGGGTCAAGGAGAGGGAGGCACGAGGGCGAAGCAGGCAGCACAGTTTGCGCAAGCATGTGGTTTGTGCAGCCAGCATGTGCCTTCAGTCACAGGCAGTCGCAAGGCTTTGAAGCCTTCACCTGATCATCAATCACGTACAGTCTGAGGGTCAGGGAGTGAGGCAGGAGGGCATGGCCAGCAGCATCAAAAATTTGTTGTTGTAGCACCCTCAGCCTGCCTGCCTACAGGTGCCGTGCCCAGCAATCGTGGATGAGTAGGGGTCCTGTGTGCCCTTGCGGCGCCTTACGGACTGTGAAATGGCCTACTATGGACAGGACCTGCAAAACCCAACAGTGCCCCTATGCTTCCTCCCTCCCAGGCATTCCCCAACACCCCACAAACGATCCTTTCGCTCATATTCAGTCCCCTAGCCTGCCCTCCCCAGCAATGCTGAATAGCCCCAGGCGCTGGTTTTACTCCAGCAACGCCACAAGCCCTGATGTCCCACCTGTGAATGCCGTGCCCCGCAACGTTGGACAGCACCTACCGAGCCCGACAGTGCCCCTATGAGCTTGCCTCATAAACCAGTCGTCCTCTTCCAGCTAACACAGCCAACAAACCCAGCCCTGTGCTCATGATTGAATCCTTGAAAACCCTGCCCTGCCTCCCACCGGTGAATGCCATGCCCCGCAATCTTGGACAGCACCAGCCGAGCCCGACAGTGCCCCTAGGCTTGCCTCCCTCTTCCAGCTAACACAGCCAACAAACCCAGCCCTGTGTCCATGATTGAATCCTTGCAAGCTCTGCCCCTGTTGTCCCACCGGTGAATGCCATGCCCCGCAATCTTGGACAGCACCTCCCCCAACGTATCATGGGACTTGCCCAGCACCAGCAGCTGCCCCACGTCCTCGCCGGGGATGTGCGGGTGCTTGCGGTGCACAAGCTCAGTCACAAACCTGTGCCATCAGGGAACGCATATTGTGAAGGGAGCATGGGGGAAGGGGAATGAGTGACCGTGCTGAAGACCAGCACAGACGTCAAGTGATTTGAACGCAGCTGGCTTGATGTGTCCATCGGGCCCCCTCTTGGAGATGTGCGGATGCTCGGTGCACAAGCTCAGTCACAAACCTGTGCCATCAGGGAATGGATAACGTGGGGGGAACGCAGGCACAGGGGGATCGGCAAATACGCTCAAAGGCAGCACACACATGCATGTTCTGGAATATCCTTCTTCCCAGAGATGTGCGGGTGCTCGCGGTGCACCAACTGAGTCACGCATCTGTGCAAGCAGGGAATGGATATTGTGGAGGGAGCACAGGGGAAGGGGAATGAGTGACCGTGCTGAAGACCAGCACCAAAATCCAGTGAGTTCAACAGAGCTCGATTGATGTGTACAATATCCCCCTTCTTGAAGATGTGCGTGTGCTCGCGGTGCACAAGCTCAGTCACAAACCTGTACAGACAGGTAGTCGATATTGTGGAGGGAGCATGGGGGAAGGGGAACAATTGACTGCGCTGAAAAGCAGCACAGAGGTTAAGTGAGGGCGGTACCGCTGGCTTGGTGCGCAAAGCGTCCCGCCCGCCATCTCGCTCCTGCTCTAGCTGATCACTCTGCACCCGTCCACAAGCATTACATAACCCCAAGTGCACACACACAAGCTTGCTCCCGTTCTTCCCACTACACTCACTGGTGTCCTGCGCTGCCCGCCACCTCGCCCCTGTTGTTACCTAAACACGCTGCGCCCACACACAAGTGCATGCTGATAACCTCCACTCCCCTCCTTCCCACCAGTGCACCGACAGTGCATACTTTCAGGTTCACACAACTCAGTTTCCCCCACTGCCCCAGCACTCACTGGTGTCCTGCGCTGCCCGCCACCTCGCCCCTGTTGTAGCTGATGTACTCCACGCTGTGGCCTCGCGCCAGGAACTCCCCCACGGGCAGGGCCAGGGCGCCAAACTTGTCGGGCGTGATGCACCGCAGGTCAGAGACGGAGAAGTTGCCAATCAGGCGGCCCGACGAGTCCACCACCGCCATTGCACTGCGGTGGTCAAGGCGGGGAGCATGAGAAACAGTTGAGAGGCATGCAGGTCAGTGACAGGGGCGTTGCCGATCAAGTGGCCCGAGGAGTCCACCACCGCCATTGCACTGCGGTGGTCAAGGCAATGAGCGCAAGTTAAGGTTGGGAGGCTTCAGCTTGCATGTCAGATATGGAGAAGTTGCCAATGAGGTGGCCCGAGGAGTCCACGACCGCCATCGCACTGAAGTTGGTTCAGGCAAGGGTAATCATATGCAATCGTATACAGGCAGGGGTAATTCATATGCAATCGTANGGGTAATTCACATGCAATCGTATACAGGCAGGGGTAATCATATGCAATCGTATAAGTAATAGCTGGGAGGCTTGTAGCTTAGAGACAGGCAGAGTTGATGGCGAAGGGAACACGATGAGGCGCCCGCAGGAGTACACCGACGCAAGAGCGCTGTGGTGGCCGTGGTACAGGCAGATAGTGCGCTGCGGCGGTATAGGCCAGGTGCACGAGTTATGGCTGGGGTGCTTGTAGGTCACAGGCGGAGAGGTTGGGGCAACGAGGCGGCCTGGAAAGTGCAATAGCGCCAGCGCACTGAACATATCCTTTGCCTTGCAGATGCAGTACAGATGCAGTACACAGAGATACTCGCCCCCACACCTTGAGTCAATGAAAGAAAGAAAAAACAAACCTACTGCGACATCAGCATAAGTTCAGGGAAGGTGCAGTCCACCAAAAAATCTACCCCCACACTGTGGCCCCACGGGGTCCTTACGCCCAACTCACGACAACTGCGCCTCCAGCATCTGAGACAGCGCTGTGATGGCTGGGTTCTCGGGAGCAACGCACTTGACGTCCCGCCGCACCATTCCCAGCGCCTGTGAGCACCATTGCACCAGATCATCAATTTATGATCCGCACGATGATCAAATCAATTGTCGGAAGGCACTGCGAGAGGTGGGGAAACACACTTGACGTCCTGTGCACCATTCAGTCTTTGCTTTCAAACCTTACTCTTATGAAAGCAGTCCATCACATTGCCCACCACCTCTCGACTCGATGGCTTCATCATACAGAGGGCCTAGCAGTAGTCGCTTCTCATCTAATCACTCTGTCCTTTCTTCCAAATACCACAGACTGTCCAACGGCCCTCACCTCCATGGTTTTGTCACACTCAGGGCCAAGCAGCGGCAGCCTCTCAGCTAGTCAGCCTCTTAGCTAGTTGACCCTTTCTCAGATCAACCACAGAGCACACAACCAGTCCATTAGACTGCCCAACGCCCCCTCCCACCTCAATGGTCTCAACGCACAGGGGGCCAGCAGCAGCAGCCTCTCAGCTAGTCAGCCTCTTAGCTAGTTGACCCTTTCTCAGATCAACCACAGAGCACAGAACCAGTCCATTAGACTGCCCAACGCCCCCTCCCACCTCAATGGTCTCATCGCACAGGGGACCCAGCAGCGGCAGCCTCTCAGCCAGGAAGCGGACAATGTCTGTTTGGCTCAGCAGTGCGCACATGGCACCTGACTTGTCAAAGAAGCCGATGCGGTGCACGACGTGACGCTGGTTAGTGCCTTCATGCATGCCCCTGCGTGCGCAGCAGTACAGTCATCGAGAGGCGTGGCCAACGCAAGCATGTGGAGCAGTACCGTCATTGTGACTTGACACTGTTCTGATCTCCCTTGTCGCCCCCTCACTGCCGCTTTGTGTCCAGCAGGCCAAACATGATCAGCTTCAACAAACAGCAAGCCATCACTCAAAGTAACCCATCCTTCAACTATGTGCCCCCTAACACTCTGGACCCTTGGGTAACCTCCGTCAGCGCCCGTCCCCCCTCACCGCTGCTTTGGATCCAACAGGCCAAACATAATCAGCTCCAGCAGGCATGCCTTCGTTTGCGAGATGTGCATCAGCACCCCGTCATGTCCTGAGGAATGATCATTAAGCAGCAGCACAAGCCGCATGTCATGCAGAGCCGCCATCAACTGCAGATGTTGATCAAATCCGCACCACACATCCCTAGTCACACTATTTTGCACAAGTGTGGGTTCGTCCCTTCCCCCACTCACCAAGGCTGTGCAGCGCATGAAGCTGCATGGCGCCAAACTTGGTGCCCTGCTCCTCGAGTGTGTTCATGCGCTGCAGCAGCTTCATGTTGTGAATGGGTACATCCTTCAGCTCTGCATGCACATGGAGAAGTGATGGTAGTGCAGTGGCAAAAATTCCTTCAGCACTGCAGGTCCATGGAAAAATAACACGGTTGGTAGCAGTGTGGCGCAGCAGCTCCATACTGTGGATGGGTACGTCCTTCAGCTCTGTACACACGTGGAAAAGCATGGCAGTGCAGAGCAACCGATGTAGTGGCTAATGAATCATTCATCAGAAGTGCTGCAAAGACGAGAAATGCAGAGTGGCAGGAGCCATTGCCACTGCACCGCTTGCCAGGGCAGCATCACCAACCATGATTCCTTCATGCACTTGGCGCTACTGCACCGTTTGCCACTGCAATTTTTCATGTGCGCGCAGAGTGGCAGGAGATGCAGTGGCACATCCTTCAGCTCCGCGC
>JAWZTI010001817.1:0-11182 GCA_039880955.1 Chlamydomonas urium | reverse complement strand
GGGGGCGGGCGAAGGTGAGGGCAGGAGGCTGCTGCGGCACCGCGGGCTGCTGTCGCTGGCGGCGGCGGTTGCCGAGGCATCGGCTGGGCCCTTGGCACCGCGCTGGGAGGCGGCAGGTGGGTTGAAGGGGAGGGAAGGGGTGCAGGCGGGGCGGGGTTTTGCTTGGGGCCGGGGTGCGGGCGGGGAATCAGTTCTGGGCGCGCCATCTCAGTATAGTGACTTGCTTTCTCAGCTGGGCGCCATAAGAACACAGAGCATCTGTTTCAAGAAAAAACACGTTCGAGCAGGAGGGACGTGGCGGGAAGGGCAGCAGCCACCTGCCTGGAGCACGCACAGGCATTTCTAGCGCCTTGAAGAGGCAGCCAGGCCTGTGGCGCTGCGCATGTAGCGCTTGCACCTACACCCACACGCCCCTCCCACACCCGTCCTCTCAGGCGCCCTGGAGAGGCAGGCGCTGCAGCTCATGGTGCAGGCGGGCGACGTGGCGGGGTTGCATAGCATGCTGCTGGATGCCCTTGCCAACGCACAGCACGGCAAGGTGCGCAGAGCGGCTGCTTTTGTTTACAGTGGTTGTTTGGGTGAGGGATTGTCATTGAGTTTCTGGTCATGACTGTGCTCGCCATCCACGCCTTGCAACTCGAACCCCAACTCCAGCGAAAACTCTATGTTCGAACCCTGGACATGCCCAAATTCTGGATCTTGCAGGGACCCCTTCTCATCTCCGACATCCTGCAGCTTCTACCCTTCCTGTACTCCCTGTGGCCTGATGCATGTCCCCCGGGTAAGTTAGCTCCTGGTGTGTTGGCAGGGGCTGTGATTGTCAGTGCAGTTCATCTCAGGGCTGTAGAATAGGGCCGTGTCAGCAAGGCATGTCGCTTGTGTGGATATATACAAATCATTTATCATGTTGTAATCATGAAATAATCTATGATACATTGGGTGTAGGCACCATGCTGGCTTTCGCAAAGGCAATCGTGGCGCTACAGTTCCCAATGCTCAAGCCGCCTACTGCCTCCCTTTACCCATGCCACAATTTCTCTTCAGGCGACAATGACGCAGCGGTGCCAGGCCCGAGAACTCCCCTACTGAGCTCAAGTGCCTAATGCTCAAGCCTGCCTGCTGCCTTCCTCCCCCTTACGGCTTCACAGGAGACAGTGACGCAGCGGCGCCGGGCCCCTTCTCCCCGCAGCAGCGCAAGGAGCTAGGCGAGGCCCTCACGCGTGCGGTGGTGTCGGCGCTGGCAGCAGCAGCCAAGGGGCAGCACCAGCATGAGGGGCAAAAGGGGCAGGCAGAGCGCCACCCGCAGCTAGACTGCTTCTCTTGCGCGTGGCTTCTGCACGTGCAGCATGTGGGTGGAGTGGGGAGGGCAAATATCCAGTCCACAGGGCGTCACAAGGGCACAAATGGTGGTGTGTGTTACAGTTGTTTATGGCACCGCGAGGGCGCATACCACCCCTGTTCCAAATGCCTTACCACAAATCACTCTTACCTGTGAGCAGGATTAGCAAACTATGTTCACTACTGTCCCTCCCCCGCCTGCCTGCCAGCAGGTGCTGCAGACGCAGGGCCAGCAGGCGGCGAGAAAGGAGGTGCAGTCGCGGCTGCAGGCGTTCATGCAGCGCCTACCTCACGCCTCCCAGGTCAGTGGCACGGCAACACAACGCAGTGCAATAGAACGCCAGGCAGTACGACCAAGGCGCATTGCGAAAGAGGCAGCACTTGGAAGTAGCATGCGTTGCAGGAGCTGCTGAGACCATTCACGTCTGGCTGCCTGCCTGACTGTCCGTTGCTCTCGCCATGCTGCTTTACCCTCCACCAGGCTCGCGCGTCGCTCAATGACCTGTCTAGGGTGACTGCATCGGACCTGTTTGCGGACACGCCAGTCAGCCAGCAGCCCATCCTGAAGCAGCTGGTGCAGCGTATCCTGAGAGGGGACGAGCTGCCTGACCTATCACAAGTAAGTGATTGGTAGTCTGCTGCGACCTGTAGGAAGCTCTGACTGAAGGGGCAAGCAGGAGAACAGCTGAAGCTGGTTTGCCCCTGTCTGATACCTGGGCTCCATACGGCCCCCTTTCCTGCGCTGCACGTGTACTCAACGCCCCATCCCAATGGATCTGCACCCTACACCCTTTCTCACGCTCCTCATGCCTCTCCTCATGCTCCGCCCTCACAGCCGTCCTCCAGTGGCGCCCTGTCTGGCCTCATCTCCAAGGGCCTGGGGCGCTTCGGCCTCCCCGGTTTCGGAGCCATTAACCCCTCCCGCCCGCACCACCCAGGCTCTTGCACTGCTGTCCTTGTCTTTGTTGTCGGCGGCGTCTCGGCGGCAGAGGTGCGAGCGGTGCGGCAGGAGGTGGCGGAGGCTGCTGCAGCGGCATCCGGACCTGGCTCCACGCCGCAGCTACTGCTGGGGGGCACGTCGCTGGTGTCGCCCTGTGACGTGTGCAGGCAGCTGCTTGTGTAAAGCATGACGCCCAACGTTTGGTGAAGGCTGTGCTGTCAAGCATTGGCTGGACAGCCTACCACCACAGCTGCGCTGGGGCCAGGGGGCAGGTGCTTGTGGGATGCAGGAGAGCTCTCGTTCTGTGCCCCACTGGCAGATTGTGGCCGGAGTCACGGCGTATCACAAGCTGCATATGTGTGTTTTTGGCTGCGCGCTGTACCTTGTGTGTGTTGGCGCAGAGAGCTGCTGGTGCACATGCAGGTTTTGCTGGCTGAGCGGCTCCTGGTTGGCGCAGCTGATTGGTTGTCCGTTTGACAGTTGAGTTGCACTCTGGCCAGGCCCACCTTCTCTGAGCATGGGCTGAGCAATATTCCGTGTTCACAGACTCTTGCCAACCAGTCAGGTTGAGGCGATCACGTGAACGGACAAGTGCTGTGTAACAAAGTGTCTTGCTTGGGGATGAGAGGGGCTGCTGGGGGTGTGCACAACAACCCTGCCTGCATGCGCTGTTGTTCCCGCCCTTACCAGGCTGACTTGTCATCCACCCCTGAAGCAGTGGTGCACATCTCAGTAGCAGTCCATTGCAATTCACTTCTGCAGGAGTACATGGGATTGCCCAAGGTAGGATCGCGCAGCACAGACGGCCTGTACATCCAGTTCGGCGCAATTCCTGCCAGCTGCACTCTGCAACGATGGAATCAACCAGCGTCTGAAAAATGCTCTTATTTGCCCCACACTGTCAAGGTTCAGGTACCGAGGAGTTGCAGATGGGGTTTGCAGTGCGCGCACACAGCAGGCAGGAAGGCGCTCAGCGATATTCGCACTTTTATTACACACAGTCTGACACAGCTTGGCACCCACGTCACATCCAACAGGGTGGACAGGATGAAACAGCCTCAAACAGACGCTTGCGGGCTTTTGGCGGGCCATGGAGAGAGTTCCATCATCATGGCACAAGATTTCCATATGGGCGTGGTCATATAATATGACTCATATGAGCACATGGGCTTAGCCCAGCGCCTGCTACCTGAAAGTGCTGCTATAGCGCCTTGGCTTTGAGCAGCACTTCCGCTAAAAGTTGTGGGCCAGTACACGAACAGGCACAGGCGCTGGTGACAGCCTTCTGCATGTGCGGTGCTGCAAAACGAAAACTACAAAACAGAAGGAAGCAGTCTGTCCATTCCTGTGCATGACCTGCCTCTCTACATAGCTAGGGGATCTAGGAACACAGCGTGACAGCCACCAGCAAGTGCAAGCAAGGACGATAGAGCAGGCTGAGCAATCAAGACTCTCCCTCCCTGTCAAGGGCACGAGAGTCTGAGCATGCTCTGCCTCTCGCCCTCGCTGCACCTGAGGACGTCACAATGCACTGGTGCGCTCATCCCACAGGACTGTCCCACTGGCGTGGAGAGACGGTCACAGGGTGACGAGCGGCCGCAGCAATGTTTGATAACTGGGAAGCAGCACAGAAAGTCAGACGGTTGGGCATACGATGGGGACACAGACGCCCTACACACTTAACACAAGCATGGTCCCATATCCTACTGAGCGCCTAACAAGTGGAGGAGGCAGCATGTGAGCTGGCCCCGTGCCTGCAGATCTCACCATCTGGGGGGGGAGACCAGGGGCGCGCACTTGGCGACGACCGCGGTAAGTTACCTACTTCAAAGAGCACTGGAGGGTGCACTGGACTGCCTACCTGTGTTCGATACTGGGACTCCCCAGGTCAGCACTGTGTATGCACAGCAGATCATCTGAATCTGCAAGGCCCACCGATGTAGGCTGCATCTCAATTCCTATAGGCTCATCACTAGATAGAAGTCGGCCCTACCACGCCCCTAGCGGTCCAGCTGAACCTGCAACGCCAGGGCTGCGGCCTCGATTGCCAGCGTGATCTGCGGCAGCGGCAGCAGGAAGGGCGTGTCAGGGCGGGGCAGATGATGTGCTGGGATCGGGTGAGCTACTGAGCTGGATGCCTACACCTACACCAGATCAGAGGGCAAGGGGGAAGGACTTGGCCTGAAGGCCTCAATGCGCGCACCTGTACTCAGGGCTGTCCCAAGCCCTGACAGCCCTTGTCAAGCAATGGAAGCATACCAGGTGCTGCCCCAAGCACGCCTTCATATCCCTCATGACGTTAACAAAGCATATACCACCTAGCAGCTCCCAAAACCCTCGCTGCTCCATCCTGCATACTCACCTGTGAGAAGGCAGGCCTGTCGAAAGGGTTCTGCTCCCAGCACGCCTCAATGATCCTGGCAATGGGCAGCGGTACGCCGTCCTCCTTGGAGTGCGGCCTGGTGGCCTGTACAGCAGAGGATACGTACACGTCCATGCGGGCCGGCGGGATGTAGGGGCGCTTGCCGTTCAGCAGCAGCGCCATGACCTGCGGGCCGTTGGCTCCCTCGAAAGGCAGTAGCCTGCGGGAGGCCGAGGGAGGGACAGGGAAGGTGGGACAGGCAGGTGAGATAGAAAGGGATAGGGAAGGAGGGAAAGGGAGGCAGGGATAGGGACCAAGTGGGGCATTGAGGGTGATAAGGCACGACAGTGCAGGGACCTCAGCTTGTTTCGTTCAGGGCCGTGACGACTTGGCAGCAGGCGCTGAACGCTTCAGCAGCTGCGCTGCAATTGCTCAATGAGCCTTAAGCTGGTACCCTTCTATACCTAGCTGCACCTAACGACGCAAGCATGCTTTGATGCTCACCCCGTGAACAGTTCATACAGCAGCATCGCGTACGAGAACACATCGCCGTCCATCGTCCTCTTGGCGCTGGGCGCCCCCGCGATCCCCGGAGGGCCGCTGTAGTTGAGGGCCTCTAGCAGCTCTGGGGCGGAGTAGAAGAGAGACTGGGCGGTCGAGGCGGGGGCGATGGTGCGCGTGGAGGTCTGTGCAGGCGAGGGGCAGGGCGCAGGGGCGGTTGTCAGCAAGTAGTGGGCAAGGGCAGTGAGGGGTGCGTGGACTCTCAGGGTGAGGGTGGGGAAGGACGACGCGCACACAACCACAGGGGTTCTGCTTGGCCATCCAAGAACGCGTTGTTCCAACCACCTCAATCAATCACTCCCTCACTCGCCCTAAGCGTAGCCACATGCCTCCCGCCTCTCGCCCCACCTTCATAGATGCCATGCCAAAGTCACTGATGTAGCAGTGCAGCGACGCATCCACCAGCACGTTGCCAGGTTTGAGATCTCCGTGCACGATCTGAGGGGGGAAGCCGGCAGAGGTTGAGTCAAGCACACGGCTGGCTCTATGTGCATGCAAGGCAACGACATCACAACGAGTGCTCACACAGCACAGCTCCATCCCTACTCCATTTCTGCCGCATCTCAACTGCACGCCTGCCCCATCCCTGCCTCACAGGCCTATCCCTGCTCCATTTCTTGCCCATCCCTGCCCCATCTGTGCCGCAGCTCTGGCCGATGCGTCACTCCCCCACCAGTTCGTTCGGGCGTCCGTGCAGGTAAGCCATGCCGCGCGCAACATCCAGCGCCATCTGCAGCTTCGCCGTAAGCGACACGCCGCCGATGCCGCGAACTGCCTGGCCGAAGCTGGCCTGCACCTGCAGCATCGGCCGGCCCCCTCCCGCCCCCATCGCTGCAGCCCCCCCTTTGCCATTGCCAGCGCCGTTGTTGCCAGGGGAGCTGCTGGAGCCTGCGCCGCTTTCCTCGTCGTGGGGCGACGGCTCCATGCGCGCTGTTGTGTCCAGCACATCCCTCAGGGAGCCGCAGTCGTAGTAGCGCATCACGATCCAAACCAGGCCCGTCCCCGGCTCCTTGGCCAGACCTGGCGGGGTGCAGGGGCGAGGTGTGAGGAGGCAACGCAGTCCTGGCTGACGATTTGCAGGTCTTGTTCTCAGCAAGCACATTGCTGATCTTGTCCTTCGCATACAGGCTGTACTGCGCTCCCCTCAGCAGGTCAAACACTCGTTTCCCTGCAATACGTGGGTCACAGGACTTCCCATCCTCCTCAATCCCTCGAACCAGCTACTATGCCTGGCCTCCCCGTGCTCCCTTCCAACACGCAGGTTGCAGAGCCCTCACCAAAAATCTCAGCGATGTTAGGGTGCCGGCAGCTGCTCATGATGTAGGCCTCTCGCGCAAACTCCTCGTTGGCATGGCGGGCACCAAGGCTGTCACACTTCTTGACGGCAACAGCCTCGCCCTGCAAGCAGGAAGCAAGAGTGTGAGTATGAGTGGGACGTCTTGGGTTGGATATGCGTTTCGTGTACCAACCTTCACTCCCTGTGCAGACAATCAGCGCAGTGCCGAAGCTCTCCCCTGTCGGGCACACCGCTGGGGCACACCGCTGGGGCACACCGCCTAACTCATCAGACCTTTGAAATGCAGAGCGAAGCCTTTTCCTTGATGCTGCAGCCATCCGCCTGCTCAGCACTTATCTGCCTCCTGTCCTGCACCCGCTCAACCTGCCACACGCCCCCTATACATGCTCACCTGCCACACGCCCCTGTACACGCTGCCGAAGCCACCCCTGCCGAGGAACTGCAGTGCACTGCCTGGTCCCTCAGGTCCATGCACCTCCTCAGGCCGGATATACTCCAGGTCAGCCATGCGCTGCAGGATGGCCTCATGGCGGGTGCGGTGCTGAACCTGCAGCACCAGCCTGTCCTCCTCCTGGGGTGCGCAAGAGGAGCCGCTTGTGAACAAAGCGTGTTGGAGGTTATGGCGGGCGGCGCGCTTGAGCATTCCTGCCAGCTTGCTGCCATGAGGCATGTGAGCGTGATGTGCGTGGACAAACTGCAACCATGGTGCGTTTATGATGCTCCACAACGGATGAACCAACCAGAATGCACACCTTCTATCTAGGCGCACAGTAGCGTTCACACCCCTGCCCACACCTGCAGCATGATGCGCGCCAGGTCGATGCCGTTGGTTGCACAGAAACGCTCAATGTCGGCCACCTTCTCAGGTGCCCAGCCCTGAACGCAGACATGCAAGAAAATAGGGTCGGGAAAGCAGCGCACTGGGGTAAGGCCAGCACTCAGAAACAGCACGAGGCAGATGGGGCGTGGCAAGAGCAGTTCCTGACTGCTGATGGACACAGCATTGGCGGAGAGAGTGACGCAAAGGAGTGTTGCAGCAGCTGCCTTTGTCTGTTGACTAGAGCACAGGCTACCACCCTCTTGCTCCCTGTCTCCAGTTGCAGCCCTCAGCTTGGGCCCCGGTCGACCAACTCAGTCCTTCAACCCTCTTACCTCCACGCACCTTTCCACTTGCGCTCCTGTGCTCCTGCACTACTTCTGCGCCGCCTTTCCTCTCACACCCTCCTGCCTAACCCATTGCACGACCCCTCCGCACTCAACCCTCCCTCACCTTGAACCCTCCGCTGCGAACAATCAGAGACAGGAATGAGACCAGGTCCGCCCTCTTCTCCTCCAGAGACGCTGCGTCGCTCCACGTACCCTCCTCTCCAACCGCGCTCATCCTACCAAGCCCCGAGGGGGGCAGCATAGCGGCGCCACCAACGCCGGGGTGACCCAGCAAGTGGATGGTCCCCAATGGCAGCGCCGCCCCGGCGCCAAAGTGTGGGGCAGAGTGCGCGGCGTACGTCAGTGTTTGCGACATACCGAGCTCAGGAGCAGCGATACCTGTCGCCGACATCGCCGTTGTAAAGTCAGCAGTCTGCGATGGGACCGGCATGTGGTGGGCAGGAACCCCATATGGCCCGGCAGGGCCGCTGCCGCCAGCAAAGTGTGCATCCTGGGGCGGAAGTGTGGGCTCCTCCGGCCCCATGTTTATGCTGATGTGCGCGGCCCCCGGCGTCACGCTTCCCACATCTCCCACACTTACCACCCCATAGCTACCCACTGCTGTGGCGCTGGCGGCTGTGCTGCTTGTCCCTGCGCCGATCAAGGTGGTTGCGTAGGAGCCTGCAGGCGACGCTGCAGCCGCAAAGGGGCTAGGCGGGACGCCAGAGGAGGTGGATGCCTGCGTGTACCCAGAGGGCTGCGACCCTCCCGCTGTTAGCGCTGCTTCTGATGATCCCGTGGCTGCAAAGGGGCTGGCTGGAATGCCAGAGGAGGAAGATGCCTGTGTAACCCCAGCAGCAGGGCCCACAGAGGGCTGCGCCCCCCCTGCTGCTAGCCCCACTCCTGGTGTTCCTGCAGCTGCAAAGGGGCTAGCTGGGATGCCAGACGAGGATGCTGCCTGCGTAACCCCAGCAGCAGGGCCTCCTGAGGGCTGCGACTCTCCTGCTGCTAGCACCACTCCTGGTGTTCCTGCAACCGCAAAAGGGCTAGCTGGGATGCCAGACGAGGAGGCTGCTTGCGAAACCTCAGCAGCAGGACCCCCTGAGGGCTGCGAACCTCCTGCTGCTAGCATCGTTGCTGTTGTACCCACAGCCGCAAAAGGGCTAGCTGGGACGCCAGATGAAGAGGGTGCACGAATTCTTTCTGAGGCAGTGCCCCCAGAAGCCTGCGTTCCTGTTGCTGCTATAGATGCTGCTGCTGCCAATGGCGCCGCCGTGTCCTCTGCCCTTGCCGCCACTGCCCGCGGCTCTGCCCCTGCCCCAGGCCCCGCCCCTGCCCCGTCAGCTGCCACTGATACCGCTGCCCTTTCAGCTGCCGCCATCACTGCTGCTCCACCTCTGACATCCCCTCCCGCCGCCCCAAGCGATCCTGCTTCGCCGCTCAGCACAGCGCCGTTCTGCGAAGTGCTCTCCGCACTCACTGCAGTGCTGCCCGCTGCAACGCCAGTTCCGCCAGACACCCACCCCTTTCCTGGGTCAGACCCCCGCCCCACACTGCCACCACCACGTCCAGGATCTGAACCTCGAGCCGATACCAGCCCCGTCCCTGCCACCTCGGCGGGCGGCTTGTCTGCTCGGGAGCTGGGGAAGTAGGCGCTGACCCTGCCGCTGACGACCCGGCTGCTGAGGCCTGAGCCGTCGGTCTTGCTGGCGAGCCGCGCGTTGCCGATGCCGCTGCCAAGCGCCAGGTTGGGGGCTGGGGCGTTGACGAAGGGGCTGATTGGGATCTATGCACAGGTGTGCACAGCACATGGCAGCATGTGAATTCAAGGTGAGGACGGCACCGCTGGCTGCGTGGCTAAGTGCAATGCAGCATGCTTGAACTGCAGCGTGGCGTGGCCGGTCAAGATGCTGTGTGACGCAAGTGGTCAGAGGGCAGCGTCACAGGTAACCACCTCCACCTCCACCTCATCGGTCTACTCACACAAGCAGCATCCCCTCCGCCTCGCTTTGTCCTCTTCTGTATCGCCACCGCTCATTTCACGCCCCCTTACTGTTCTGCTTTGCAAACCAAGTTCCCACCACCGCCACTCACAAGGTCCAGCCCTGCTGGGCTGCTCTGCACAAGAAATTCCCACCACCACCACTCACCAAGGGCTCGCTGCCTTCCAACTCGGCCCTCAGCTCCGATGCAATGTTGCGCAGTAGAAGCGTGAGTGAGTGGAACTCGTTGTCTGTGTCAGCCGAGCACAGCCTCATCGACCAGTCCTGTGCAATGGAGATGGGATAAGGGGGAGGGGAGGTCAGGGACCCTGTACCCGCCTTCCTCTCATAGCACTGCACCCTCCCTCCCCCTCCCCCTCCACCCTCCCTGCCCTTACAACACCGCAGCCCACCTGGAGCGACGCCAGGCTGCCCCTGTCGCCCCAGTGCCTGACACAGGCCTGGCAGGACAGCAGGGTCTCAAACACAAACGCCCCCGACAGGCTCGGCGTGAAGTCCCCGTCGTCTGACGGCCGGCCAGGGGGCGTGTCAGGGCCCCCTACGGGCTTCAGCTCCCTGCGGCTGTCAGCCAGGAAGACAGCAGTCATGGAGCAAGCTGACACGCTTTCCCAAGGAGCAGGTTCGCCTATGCTGCTGTTCTCCTTCCATGGAGAGGGTTGAGCAGATTGCTGATTTGTCCGCATTGAGCAGGTTCACAGGGGCTGCTCTTGCTTTCCCAGGAAGCGACCTCAGCGTGACTACCCTGGCACATGGAGTGCTATTTCTACCAACACGACGCTTCATCACTTTCTGACCTGCACTGAGCACCTGCAAGCCACAAGTCAGCTTTCTCAACACCCTTGAAAACAAGAGCGGCCTCCACGCCCCGCGCTCACCTGGCCAGCTGCCTTCGCTGCAGCTGCCGCAGCAGGGGCATGAGCGCCGCTGTCCGCATCGCCAGCTGCTGGCACCTGGCCTGGTTGGCAATCACTCTGAGGCCACAGGTCAGCACGTCCTCACACAGAATGAGGCAGCGGTTGATGAGTGAGCCCTCGAGAATGGGCAGCGGCAGCTGCGCAAGGCCATACAACCACGGCAGGGCGAGGGGTTGATGTGCAGGGTGAGTGGTCTGTGAGGTGACCGGTGCAGCATGGCGGAAAGAGCAAATCAGTTCTAGGCCTGAAGGTGTGCAGGTGTGCTATCGTTGGTACAAGGTATCAATGCATCAACGCATGCTGAAAAACTGTTCACCTGTCGAGACATGGACGTGCTGTCCACGGTGGCAGACGCGCTGCCCATGGCCGCAGACGCAACCAGCGCCTGCGCCGCCACCCTCGCCGAGCTGCCGCCGGGCACCTCTGAAAGGTCCTTGTTGCCGAATGCCTTGGCTACCCCCTTGGTCCCCAGCTCTGTCCCCTGAGAGCCCCCAGGTAGGTCCATGCCCCCAGGCACCTCGGGGCCGGCCCCAACCACTGACTCCCATGGCTTGCCGCTCGGGTCGGGGTCACCGCTCGGTCGCCGCCGCCGCCGCACCCGCGCCCAGGCGCATACTCCCG
>JAWZTI010001816.1:0-10255 GCA_039880955.1 Chlamydomonas urium | reverse complement strand
GGGCGGCCCTGCTGCTTGTTCTGCCACTGCCCTGACGCTGTTCTGACACTGCTCTGTCGCCCTGCCCTGCCACTGCCCTCTTGCTGCCCTGCCACTGCCCTCTTGCTGCTCTGCCACTGCCCTCTTGCTGCTCTGCCACTGCCCTCTTGCTGCTCTGCCACTGCCCTGACACCGCCCTGTTGATGTTCTGGTTTGTCGCAGGCACTGTATGAGAGGGCTAACGAGTACCTGGAGCTGGGGGCCAGGTTGGAAGTGCTCAACACACGCTTCGAGGTACGGGAGCCTGCAGGGGCATGGCCTTTGGGGTGCAGCGCAATGCAAACGATGCGTGCAGACAGCATCAGTAGCATCAATCAAACCCGGCGATTGAACCCTTGCAAGGGTTGTGTATTCTGGGATGCGCCGCCAGGCCTGCCCGTTGCAGCAGCGCCATCATAAAGTGTGAGGCTGCCTGGTGCTTTCATGCAGCAGCTTCAGGGCTCCTCACGAAATAACCACGATGTCCCCTGGTGTTGGTAAAGGCCGTTGTAGGTCATCACAGGCCACAAGGCATAAGATTCCATGCATACAACATGTATCGAGCATCACTGCAGTGAGTGCTCGACCAGCAATCCAAGCCTGCTTGCTTCTGCCTGCCTGCGCCTTGCTGTGTGCCCCGGCTGCCAGGTGCTTCAAGAGATGCTGGACATGCTGCGAGACCACCAGAACAACTGGCATGCGTCGCGGCTGGAGTGGATCATCATCTGGCTGCTGGTCATTGATGTGGTGCTCATGCTGTTCCAGATGTTAGGCATATTCGGGATTGTTAGAAATGGACACATTCGCAGATAAACATATTTGTACGCCTCCACACGCTTTGCTTTGTGCTTAGTGTTCGTTGTGGCATTGTTTCGCAGGTCACGTTCGTTTTGTTTGTGTTGCTAGATGCGTGAGCAGGGCTGTCACAGCAAACGGGGTGCGAGACACTGCTGCTGCAGCGTGCATTTCAGCTTTGACGCTTATAAAGACATGTTTTGTCACAAATTGTCGTCATGGAAAAATGTGACGTTGTCAAGGTCTGAACAGGCGCCGCGTTGTCCTACCACAGAGGCCTGACCCAGGAGCTTGAGCATCGCCGCAGTCCATTGCCTTGCTCCAAGGTTGCATAGAATGAATGGGGCGTGCCCAACCACATCATACATGTGATGTGTCAGTCACACTCTTCGCCAGTTGCAATTTGCCATCACCTGGCGCCCTCGCGCTCCATCTCTGCCAGCAGCTTGGCCACATAGTCTCGTGTGCTTTCGCTGTCGCCAGCCCCCATCTTGCCGCCAGCAGCGTCCCTGTCTTCAGCCCGGCGCTGGCGCGTAGCCGCACCCGCGACAAGGGCAGCTGAAGGTGTGGGAGCCGTTGGCAGCAGGCTGCCCCTCACGGGTGTGACCAGTGTGACCGCAGCCTGCCGGTCATGATCAGTTGCAGAGGGGACGCTGATGGTGGCAGCGGCGCTTGCTACGGCAGCCAACGTGGTGCCGTCAGGTGCTGACCCCACCACTCGCGGCGGCGGGGGCGGCGGCGGGGGGGGCGGCAGCGGGCGGCGTCCAGCCCCCACTACACTGATTCCGATTCCCTTGGTGGCCTCCTTGGTTTGCAGCCTGCTCTCATCAGGCATTTCCCTGCGGCTGTCGGCGCCGCTATCATCATCATCATCATCATCATCGCTGCTTACAGGCGCAGGGCCAGTCAGGTGCGATGCTGGCCTCGCCGTGGGGGTGGCAGGGGCGGGCGACCTGTGCAGGAGCGGCACTTGAAACGCGCCGCTACCCGCAACGTCAGGGCCGCCGGCTTCACTGCCCGTCGCCGCACCCCTTGCGCCCCCGGGCGATGATGCTTGGCGCTGGCGCTGAGGGACTGGCGAGGGGTGTGAGGGCATGGCTGGGCGGCGGAGCGTGGTGGCTGCGACCGAGCGCTTGGCATGTGAACCACGTGGAGCCTCATCCTCCTCATCATCTGTGTCATCGGACGCTGCCGTGATCTCAGGCAGTGACGGAAGGCCGTGAGCAGGTTGAGACGGCGCAGCCGAGGAGCGCGGCTGAGTTGCAGCGGCGCCAATGGGTTGCGGGGCTTGTGCGCCCTGCTGCAGCCGCTGCAACCGCTGAGGCAGCCAACCCGAGGCAGCCGTTGCGGTTATCCCTCTTGCCATGGCGACGTCGGGGCGCGTACCTCCGTCGCTCCCTGGCGGTCGGCGCAGGTGCACGAGTGTACCGCCTGGCGTTGATGGAGGCAGCGACCCCGACACGGTAGACGAGAGCGCGGCCGGCGGGGACAGCTTGCCCTGTGACATCGACGAACTCATCGTCTCACCCTGAGCAGAGGCTGCGGCTGCAGTCGGAGGCCGGCGCAGTACAGGCACTGGGCTGGCAAGGAGCGTCTTGCTGGCCAGGGGTTCATCGCTCCCGCCACCAGCGCTGTAGGACATGGCGAGCGCAGCCGGTCGGCTCCAAACGCCTGTGGCCGCCGCACCGGCGGCTGCATCGCCCCAATCGCTCCTGCCCCCGTAGCCCCAGGGGTTCCTTGCGCCTGCCGCGCCCCGCCGCGGCAGCATGGCCCCCGGCGACTCAACCCCAGGGCTGTCGACGCCGCCGGCGTCCCCCTGCAGGCCCATTGTTGCCGCTCCGGGTGCTGCCCTTGCCTGGCCTGGCGGACGCCGGAGGGTAGGGTACGTCAACAACCCTCCAAGCTCTCCTGCCGCTCGCCCTTCTTCATCATCCGCCAAAGCTCCAAGGTTATCTTGCGTGGGGCTTGCCAAGGCCTGTGTCGCTGCCCGCACGCCGCTTGCACCAGGGCCGGGGATGCGGCTACCGTTGGCTGGGTGTGAGGAGCCCCGGCCGCTGTCCTGCCCTGATGCTCCCACAGCAGCAGGCGGAGCGCCAGTTGCACTCACGTCTTGCTGCCGCTGCGGGATCCTTGAAGGTAAAGCTGACGTCATGCCGGCTACCCCTTGCCCCTGTGCTTCGTCGGCCGGGTAGCCACTCGCGCCCGGCCGCATGTCCGGGTCCCGCTGCGACGACGGCGATTCTGCGGCGGGCAGCCCCCCCTCGCTTGACGGTGAGGAAGGCAGCAGGGGGCTGTTGTCATCGCTGTCAAAGGGGACGGGCGGCGGCGACAGGAGGCCACTAGGTCCACCGCCACCACCGCCCAACGCAGCGCCTTCCAAGCGTTGGCGCTGCGGGATCCCTGCAGCTGGTTGCAGCCTTTGGCCGCTGACCAGCCTCGCCCCCGTGGCGGCTGGCTGTGCGGCTGGAGGGCCGTCGGAGGAGGAGGAGGAGGAGGCAGAGCCGCCGTCGCTGTCGTACGGCAGCGGGGGCGGCGGCAGGCTGCTGATGTAGTGCAGGGAGCCCGCGGGTCCTATTGAGGCAAGGTTAGGCGCGCGGCCGCTGTCCCGCGGCGACGGCTCAGTGCTGTACTGCCGGCGACTGGGCGCGGGCGGCAGCACGGTCAGGAGCGGCGAACCTGTCAGGTAGCGCGGGGCAGAGGGCGCCGGGCTGCTCCCCGCTGCGATAGGCATGGGCGGCATGGGCGGTAGCGGCCGTTGCCCAGCCTCCTCTGGGCGAGGCTCTTGCCCCCCTGCCCGGCTGTCAGCCACGGCAGTGCCAACGGCTGCAGCTGCTCCGACAGAGATGCCCACCGCTGCTGCTGCCGCTGCTGTCTTGCCTGCAGCTGCGCCTGCTGCGGGTTGAAGACCTGCAGCGACAATCTCGCCGCTGGTCGCCCCTGCGCTTCCTCGGCTGCCTTGCTGAGCAACAGCGGCAGCGGGCGCTGCACCCCGCCTTGCTTGCTGCCGCCTCTGCTGCTGCATCGCAGCGTCTTCCTGCTCATAGTTCTGCACGGCGCTTAGAGCAATCGCTGTCGATGGCTGGTGGTGGGCAGCGGGTGTGAAATACCCCCCTGGAGCCGGGGGCGAGGCTGGCGAGTAAGTCGTCAGCAGCTTGTCTGGGGCGCCGCCGTGGGTGCTACAGGCGTGTGCTGCCGACAGCGTCCCCAGGAAGCTTGCGAGGCCAGGGTCCACCACTCGCAGGCCCTGTGCAGGTAGTGCAGGGATCAGCCCGTGGTCAGATCATATACACAAATTAAGCACTGGAAAGCTGGCTGCAGCATGCAGCAGTGGATAAGCAGCAGTGCGTATATCTGCAGGTTGTGTCACTCACCGGTGCCGCCAGTACTTCCAGCTTGCAGATGCTGTACAGGAACACCAGCACGCCATAGAACACGCGCCAAATGGCGAGGTAGAAGCCGACAACGAGGTGCGACACGCCCGACACGATGACGAAGGCCAGCGCCGCCCCGCCGCGAGCGGGGTACATTTGTGCGGGGTAGAGGTCGGCGACCGGGCGCGCGTGGAGGAGCGAGGGCGAGGTGCCGTTAAGGCAGTGTGATCCCATGTAGCGCAGCAGCAGCAGGTAGTAGAGCAGCCACAGGCCGCCGATGATGACTGAGGAGGGCATGGGGGTGGCGGCAGGGGGCGACGTCAAATGCAGTGCTGCAGCTGAGCAGCTGCTGGAAACCTGTGTATAACTGTTCATACAGAGCTGAAGACAATCCCTTAAGAGTGATGGCCAGGCCATCATATTGGCTGCGTATGCATGCAGCAAGCAAAGAGCGGTTCTGAGGAGCAAAGTCACACAACCGCAGGTCACGGCACCCCCCCCGTTCGCTCGCCGAGCGTCCAACAGGCGGGGGTTGCTGTGCGTGCGGTTCTCACGCGTGGCGGGCGTGACAATGGTTGTCACATTGTCACGCTTTCACCCACATCGCGGGACTAGTCTTTGAACTCAGAAAAGCATGTAAGCGGGCTGTCCTTGTGAGGTGGTATCAGGCATGGGTCCTCACCAAGGTCGAGGTAGCATGTGGCCGCGTCTACCTGCGGACCTTTCCCTTCCTTAACTTATGCCATAGGGCGGGGTTCTTTCTTTCATTCTTTCTTTCTTCCTACCAAGGTAGGGGTAGCAGGTGGGCAGGAACCAGGCGTAGAACCAGGGGTGGCACAGGATGCCGCCCGCCAGCGTCAGCGCCAGCCCCACGATGTACAGCTGCAGTACCGCGCTGGACGTCAGCACCCCCAGCAGCAGCGCGGTGTGACCCGGCGGGACAGAGGCAGGCGCTCCCTTCACCTGGCCAGCACCGGCCATCCAGACCAGCGGGTCTGCCTGCATCGGCGTTGCCGCCGCCGCCGCCGCTGCGCCTGCTGGCACGGGGCTGCGGAGCTGGTGTGAAGCTGCCTCCTGCGAGCCCATGTACTGCTCCGGCGTGCGGTACTCGGGAGTAACCGCCTCTGCGCCCTCAGGCAGCTGCCAGGCAGCCAGGGTGCCCTCTCGACCCCGTACCTGCCACCCAACCTCCCAGGGCTGTGCCCCTGCACGAGTCGCTGCCCCTGCCCTGCCCCAGCCCAGCTGCGCAAGCTGCAGCTGCAGCTGCTGCTGCTTTGCTGCCGCCAGGAATGCCCTCTTGAAGCTGGCCGCAGTGCACAGCAGGTTCCACAGCACCAGCACCAGGGCTAGAGAGAAGCCCACGATGAAGGCAACCTTCAGTCGACAACAGGTGCAGCATTCAAGATCCACCAGATCAATCCAAACCATCAACAGATCTCAATTACAGGTCCATGAATTCATCACCAAGTTGAAACACCCTCCTTGCCAAGAGGCGGCGGTCTTGCAGCACCCTGAGCCCTGAAGGTGGGCTCACTGCACAGCTGACGCGGTTTCGGATCGTGCTGGGCCTGTAACTGCTGTAACTGAAAGTAACTTGCCCCTTGTTCATCAGTTGCCCTGCATCCCCCGCGCCTCGCCCCCGCACCTTGACGCGTGTGTCGACGAACCAGCGCCAGTCCTGCAGGCTGCTGCTGGGGTTGCTCCCCGTGACGACGTGGCTCTCTAGCCCCAGGCCCGCTTGTCCTACCTGCACAGCGACCACCAGGAGCAGCAGCAGGGGTAAAGCGGCCGCACACAAGCTGTCAGCACACCTGTCTTGTGGCCAAGTGGACTGATGTGCCTTGTGCGTCATGCATGTTCTTATTCACTTCACAAGTAGCTCTTTGGCGAGCGTTGAATTGTGTCAATTGCACTTCTGTATTGCTCAATCCGCGCCGTGAGGCAGCCTCACCATGTCGTACAGGGCTGCCATGGTGACGTTGAGGCCTGACAGCACTGTGGCAGCGTCCGACCCAGGGGGAACACCCTCCTGCAGCCAAGGCAGCCAGAACAAGGTATGGTCAGCATACAAGCTCCTTGGCAATAACTGCTGTAAATGCCCTGGCGCAAACGAAGAGCGGGCAACTGCGTGTGGCGCCCCCGTCCTGCCTCTTGGCGTGAATGAAGAGCAAGCAATGGCATGTCATGCCTCCGTCCTGCCGTCCCCCACACCAAGCAGTTACCTGCTGCAGCAGTTTGACCGCCGCGCGCACAACCTCCTGACTCTCCAGCACCCGTGACAGCAGGCTGTTGACCTGATACGCATCGGCGGTGTCCAGCCAGCCCAGCTGCCAGTTCAGGTGCCTGGATAGCTGGTCGTGCAGGCACTGGCCTGGATCCAGAAGACAGGCCCGGAGGGCAGGGTTGAAGAACTGAAGGGCGGAGACAAACATATAGATGGTGCAGTAGGCGGCCACAAGCAGGGACGCCAGCAGGTACGAGGGGCAGGTGTAGATATCATCTTCCCCGAGCACAGGGCCGAGCATGCGCTGCAGCCAAGCACCCCGCGGGCTGCTACCAGGGCTGTCGAGGCCGCTGCGCGCCTTGCCGTGTGGTGTGGCTGCGGGCGCTTGCTGCAATGGGCCGGCGCCCTGATAGGAGGGGTTGCGATAGACCGTCACCTGCGAGCGGCGGGCAGGCGGAGCGAAATAGGGCGCCGCTGGGTGCCGTGCCATGCGAAGGCGACAGAGAGATGCGCGACCGGCACTGGACGGCTAAGGGAATATGTGTGGTTGCGATGACAGGCACAAAATGGCCAGCGTTGCTGCATTGCGCCAAGATGGGACTTGGCTTTCCACAGCAGGTTTCCACCCACCTTGCGTGTGCTGCTGACAAACAGCACCACCCACCCACCTTGCGTGCGCTGCTGGCAAACAGCACTATGCAGCCTGTGACATCCGCAGCCGCCAGGTTCAGCCCTATCAGCACCATGAACGTGATGTAGGCCGCAGTCAGCTCTACCATGCTGCGTGAATGGCGGGAAAGAGGTGTGGGGCAGGCGCGCGCCAGGCGTCACAGTTGGCAAGACTGCACAGGAGGTCCCAAAGGATTTTGACACAATGTGATTTCTGCACAGTGCTCTAAATGTCAAAGTGTAGAAATTCAACCAATCCGGGAAATGGCGACTCCCTCCCACCAAGTGCACATGCTTCCGCAGGTCCTGCCCCCCAGCAGGCCTACAGCCCCCCAAGGCCTATTTACCATTCAAGTGGATCCATAACCCAGGCAGTGGCTTACCTGAGCTGTCCCGCCAGCCCAGCCAGGAGCGTCCCAATCAGCATGTTGAGGTACAGCAGGCTGAAGCCGCTGATGAGGCGCTGCGCTGTGTAGTGCTTACTGCCCTGTTCAGGACAAGGGGAGACAGGAGAGACAAGGGGAGGCCGCAGCGCACACGCAAGCACTCACGTCAGCGGCAGGGGCCAGGCGGTTGATTGAAGCGGTTAGCAAGGCAGACGTGCGTCTTCAGTTTGGGCAGGGTAGGCAGGGCTGTGCTGAGAAGTGGGGCTTACCGGTGAGCCGCAGTTTGCCAGCAACGACAGGAAAGCGACGCTTCCAAGGAACACCGAGATGGCGATCACCTGCAGCAGAATGTATGGGAACGCAGGTCGCCTGCTTCCGCTTTTCTCCAAAGCATAGGTGCAGCACCACACCACTGCATGCTGCCAGCAGTACCTCTGTCGCCGCAGCCAAAGCGCGAAATATCAACGGCTGTGTCTATCAAATGGTCAGTTAGCTGAAGCCAAACCTTACCTGGAAGAACCAGGCGACGTAGCCTGCCACACCTCCAACGTAGATGGGCTGCAACGACACCGAGGGAGGGAGGTAGGCCAGCGAGGCGGGCGACAGCGGCGGGGTCCAGATGTTGATGAGCACGTACAGTGCAGCGCTGCCCACCACAGACACCTGCGCAACACATGTCAGCATCAATCAGTGTCGGATGGTGATTGATGAACATCCATGAGCACAATTGATTCCCTTGGTGTACAGGGGCTAGATGTTAGAGTAACGGAGCGTATAAACACAGACAAAAGGGGTGGCAGAGGGGGAGGGCAAGCTGATGGCGACCCTCTGGCTGGCCTAGCACAACGCTGTCTCGAAGCAAAGCACCCAAAGGCTCGAGGCCCAAGCATGTGCACTTGCTGCTTCTTCCCTCACGTTCAAATGCGTTGGGCCCGCACCTGCATCGTCCTTGATCTGCCATCCAGCAGTGGAGTGCAGGCCAGTGCGCCCCGCACTTCCCCAAACAGCCGCAGCAGCGGCCCCAGCAGCGGTGCGCTGTGCAACTGGCCCGGAGCGCAGGGGCAGATGCAGCAGCAGCACAGGCACGCCTCCACTTGGCCGCCCTGCGAGCCCGCCTCCTCTTCCACAACCTCCTGTCTGGCAAAAGATGGAGGCGTCTGTGCAGGGGGCTGCTCGGAGCGGCTGCCTTGCTGCCGCTGCCGCCCGCTGTGGCGTGCAGCTGCCCTGTGCTGCGCAGCTGGGCCCCGCGCCCGGCGCCTGCTCCATCCTGCGCCTCCCGACTCTTCCTCTTCCTCCTCTTCCTCCTCCTCTTCCTCCTCGAAGTCCACCGCGTCAAGTGACACCTCCCGCTCCTCCTCCTCATCATCATCGTCATCCGCTGCCCGCCGCTGCCGCCACTGACGGCGGCCCCAGCCCGATCCTAGCGTCGCCGCCCCTCCGCTCCTTGCCTCTGCTACTGGCCCTGGCCCTCTCCTAGACCCAGCCTCCAAGTCTTCCGTGCCTTGCCCTTGACCCATGCCTGCCCCCGGCTGCCTGTCCTGGTCAGCGGCCCCCCAGCCAGTCTGAGGGGGGCGCATGCTGTTGGGGGGACGGCGGGCAACGCCGCGGAAGGCTGCTTGCAGCGGCGCCAGCACCAGCAGGCTGCATCGAGTGCGAGGTGACAGGGGCCAAGGAGCAGATATGAGGTGGATTTTACATGAGGGTACACAGTACTTGTTCTGCATCACCCACAACCCTCCGTGTGGTGCTGGGCGTTCCTCAAGGTCTTCCATTACTTGTTCTGGTTGCATGCATGGGTGTTTCCTGCTCATGTACGTACCTGAGAAGCTCGGGCAGCACCATTGCAACAAGCAGGAATCCCATGATGCAGCCAGAGATGAGGATGACCTGTGTGTGAGACATGGCCGCCAGAACAAGTCCGGCGAGAGGCAAGTTGACTGTCAGAGGTAAAAGCAAGAGCAGTCGGGCGGGGATACCAAAGGCGGGTGGCCCTCTGGCGAAGTCGCAACTCATGCCACTCGATAAGTGTCATACCTGACAGCAGTGGGCACCCCCAATAACTAATGGCGCCCCCAGTGACTGTAGCGCCCCCCATGTTTTCATGGTGTCCCTCGTGGCTGCGCCCTCTCACCAAGTCAATGACAGCGCTGAAGCGGCCGAACGACGGGCGCGTGCAGCCCTCGTAACGCTCGTACGTCATGCTGACGTTAAGGAACACGCCGTCGAGCATCGCCGCCAACTGCTGCGCAGCCTCCTGCTCGTACCCAGGCAGGCCGCTTGTACTGCCAGCCCCAGGGTCTGTGATGTCGAGGCTGAGGTACACATATGTCTGTACCGCGTAGCAGGTGTCAAACGTCTGCATCTGGGGTTGGCTCACGCCCTGGGGCTGCGATGCCGTGTCAGGGTTGAAGTCGAAACTGTACTGCAGGTGCCCTGCTGTACCGAGCCAGGCACAGTCCTGTTGCGGAGCGCGGTACAGGCTGGCGCCTGCTGTTGCATCGCTGGGGGAGGAGGCATCAAAGCCGCGCTGTGTGTAGGGGCTCTGCCTACCCAGCACCTCCCGCGGGGCGTAGGGGCCAGGCGGCCCCATGTTGCCCACACCCAGCAGCTGGTTCACACCTCCCCACACCTCCGTCAGCGCAGCCATGGGAGGCGGCAGCACGGGGGGCTGTGGTGGCGGCGGCGGCACGGTGGGCGGGGACGGTGCATCAGCCTGTTGCTGCAGCCTGCGCCTTCCCTCTGGGTACTGTGGCTGGCTGGGGTAAGCGGGGTACTCCGGCATGGGTGGGAGC